>CAHIKZ030004724.1:3550000-3595000 GCA_903632075.3 Acanthosepion pharaonis | reverse complement strand
ATTTTCTACTCACAGTGTGTAGATATCAATTTAAAAAAAGCCGACTCACGTAGTTGGCAACCATATGTTAATCCTTGACCTCCTCACGAAAAACGATCGTCAGATGTCAATTTTTATTCAAGCACAATTCCAAACTCGTTTGCACTCAGTCCTACTGCCAGTCATCACAACCTGATAAGAGATTATTGTAAATAATGTAACCGTGCCGAATAATGTTTACACGAACGGAATGAATAACACGTGATTAAACACTCATATGTGACATTAAAAACGTAGACCTTACTTATTTTCCGAAACGTAGACCTTATATTTTCGTCTGTGATCTCTCAGAAAATGTCCAACTCCACACGTCCGGCAGCAAAGACTCTGCTCAAGAGATTTTGAGGATCGTGGAACAAACTCTTAATTGCTGTTGTTCCCAGGTCCATACTGATCAGGGGTAGAAGCAACTTTTAGGGTTAACTCCAAAACTTAGGTTAAAACACTATGAAAGTATTAAGTTTTTATATTAAAGATACCAGCTTTCATATTAATAAAAAATATCAGCAATATATCTCTGTAAGGAAAAAATATTACCAGCAATACATTTTTGAAACAAACAAAAATATATGCATTTTTGTAAAAAGAAAAAAATTGACAGCAGTACATTTTTGTAACAAATAAATTACCAGCAATATATTTTTGTAACAAAAAAAACAACAACAAAAAACAATAGATTTTTTTAAAAAAAGCAATACATTTTTGTAATAAAACATTACTTGGAATACATTTTTGTAACAAAAAATAGCAGCATTGCATTTTTTGACCAAAAAAAAAAAATTACTAGCAATATATTTTTTATCAAAATATTACTAGCAAGACATTTTTGTAACAAAAATACAATACATTTGTGTAACAAAAAAAACAAAAACTTACCAGCTGTACATTTGTGTAATAAAAGATATTACCGACAATAGATTTTTGTAACAAAAACAAGAAAAGAAAGAAAGAAAGAAGCAATATATTTTTTGTAACAAAAATAAATAAATAAATAAATTACCAGCAATATATTTTTGTAGCAAAAAGAAAAAGCATAGATTTTTGTAAAAAAAAAAAAAAAAATATATACCTGTAATATATTTCTGTAACATAAAAGCAATATATTTTTGTAACAAAAAGAAAAAGCATAGATTTTTGTAACAAAAAAAATACCTGTAATCTATTTCTGTAATATAAAAAGCAATATATTTTTGTAACAAAAAGAAAAAGCTTGGACTTTTGTAACAAAAGAAATACCTGTAATCTATTTCTGTAACATAAAAAGCAATATAATTTTGTAAGAAAGAAAATTACCTGCGATACATGTTTGTAACAAAAAAGAAAAAAAAAACAATAGATTTTTGCAACAAAGAAGCAATATCTTTTTTATAACAAAAAAGCAATATATTTTCGTAGAAAAAAAAAATATTACCAGCAATTTTCGTAACAAAAACATATCACTAACAATATATTTTTGTAACAAAATAAAGCAATAAAAATAATCATAAATAATAATAGCAACAATACATTTGTGTAACAAAAAAGAAAGAAAGCAATATATTTTTGCAACTATCAAATTAAATTACCAACAATACATATTTTTGTAGAAGAAATTACTAATGCTTCCAAGAAAATTAAATTTCGACATTAAATGACCCATGAGGAGTTGATATGCCGTAAATTAAACGAAACCAACTCTACTCTGTGGGCGTTTTTATTATATTTTTTTTATTATTTTTATACAATTATCTCATGCAGCGTGTTTGTTCGCACGTTTGCAATTCTGCATTCGGCGGCCGGGAATAAATTCAGGTAAACCCTGCTCCTGGCTCTCCGCATGTTGTCCGTCTTGTGTGAACTGTGAGGGCAAATTCTTTTCTGGCATGATCCAGGGTGAGACACATATTACAATTGACTATCCATTAGGTAAAGTGAATGAACCAATCCATGGACAGTCTACTTATTCAATAATTACTTATTTCAGGAAGTAGCTGCTATATACATTGTCAGTCATGACAGAAGGTAAAAAATATCATGTTCGTGGTCATGTCTTTTTATATTTCTTGTAAAAAAATGTAAATAATACATTGAAATCTTTCAGGTCGCCAGGGTTCTATCCTTTGACCTACTTCCTATATTTTCATAAATGGTATTCATATATATATATATATATATAGTCATCCGCAGACAGACTGTTTCGCTCATCACTGTGGCTATACGTCCGGTTGCTTCTAGCTAGGATCGAAACTCGACTGAATTGGCGTCAGTCGGAGATTTTACCCCTAGCACGGCAGGGGTAAAGGTGAATTTAAGCGTATTTATTTTTAGATAAACACACAGTGACTGAGAGAACTCGATTCGATTTACCGAAGAGTCATGCATTATATGCCGTAATAGTCATTTATATATATATATATATATATATATATATATATATATATATATATATATATATACATATATATATTTATATACAGCAAAATTATCCAAAACTTGTAACAGCATAACTGTCCTTCCCATTTAATATCTAAAAAAAAACATTAAACTGGGTTTCTTTTTTCCAGGTTTTCAGATAAGACGTTTAGCCATCTTGACACCATTTATCGTAAGAATCACTGAAAAACCTTTTGGATTATTCAGCTAGAAAGAGAACAGGCTAAAATCGTTTTGTGTCAGCCCCATTGTCTTTCAAACTGTGCAGTGGTTAAAGGAAAAATATCATTCAGGCCTTCAGTAATGTCACCAACATTCATACTCTCGCTTAAATCTTCAAAATCTATTCAAGAACCATCAAGAGAACGGTGAATAAGTTTGAAAAAGAGGCAACAGTAGAGAGGAAAACTGAATAAAGAGATCAGAGCAGGAAGAGGGATCATCATTTCAACTTAGAGCTAAAGTGGTCGATTAGAAAAGATCCAACTCAGTCCATGAGACGTTTGGCAGGTGAGAGAGGAGTTCCAACTTTGACAGTGCAAGGAGCAGTGAAAAAAGATTGAAAATGAAATCGTACGTGAAACCTGTGAGGCAACTTGTTACTCCAAAACAGAAAGTTAGAAGGTTAGAGATGGCGAAGGTCATCTTGAGTAAGTTGGAAAATGATCCTGGAATAATATATATATATATATATATATATATATATATATATATATATATATATATATATACACCCAAGTATAAGATTGGTGTATTTGTGTGTGTATATATCTAAATACGTCTACATGTTTATGTATTATAATCTGATTGTGTATGTATTGTCGTTTGCAAGATATCATCCTCCCCTTACAGTCGCATTACCTTTGTCAGCCGGTAGTATGATGATGTTTTCGTTCCTCTGTAGTGATTCAATCGCCAGTCTCTCCAGTTTTGTTATGTTAGACCTGTTAGGTTAGACCTCTCCAAGGCCTGTCTCACTTTCCATCTCATTTCATCTGCCTGAGCCTGGGGGATGTTCAAGGCCACCTCCTCTACACTGGCAATGATGTCCAAGTATGGCACCCGCCTGATGGTTGTGGCGAAGTTGAGACCCTTATTCAACACTGACTCCTCAGAGGCACTCAGCTGATATTGGCTGATATTGACTACTGCTTTCACTGGTGGGTGATGGACCTTGTGCGTCACCTTCTGATCATACAATCTATTTAATTTTTGCACTTGGCGAGCCTTGACTACATCAAATTCATGTCTGAAGGATTTATCCAAGTCATTTTGGTCTTCTTCATTGGTAATTCTGTTGAAGAAATCCTCGAGCGTCTGGGAGATATGAGCCTGGGGTCTCTCTCTGTGGACATGCAATGATAACAGCAAAAAATTGCAATATGAGCACTGGTAAAAATGATGCTGAAAACATTAGGTTTATAATACTCAGAAGTTCATACCCAAATGTCCCCAAGGACACATGGCACAGTGGATAAAGGCGTTGGTTAGATCCAGTGACAGACCCAAAGAAGGTGAGTTCAATACCTGGTTAAGGCAGTGGAGAGCTTTCAGAGGGAAAATTGGCAGGAGATAACTGATAACTGACATCCATCAAACGTGGAACTAGTCTACCCCAGTGATCGAAAATAAAGGGTTCAGTTCGAAATTCCAACCACCTGAAGAAGGCCGGAGCGTACAACGTTGTGACAAATATGGCGACAAAGATGAGGACAATAGTCCGACTAATGTAAATACTGTACATAATACCTCATCTCAGAAATATAGACAGACTCTAATATTTATTAGTTAGAATAAATTCTATTTTAGTCTAACCCCATCATTAAAGCATTAAATAATTATTATTACCTTAGTTCGTTGTCAAGTTTTTTGAATTCTCATATACTTGTATTTTGATTCGTCATTCCAGCTTATGTAACAGCGTTTCCCCTAGCGAGGGGTGTTTGATTGATTTGAACCTTTTAAAACCCTTTATTCTACATTCAACCTGATAAGACACCAGAAGTGTTGAAACAAAATGGCTATTTTTGTAGTGATTTTATAACATATTTATGTTAGAATTTTCGAATAAATAATTATATATATATATATATATATATATATATATATATATATATATATATATATATTATTTCATTTTTTTGAGGTTTTCGATCCTCAGTTTTGATTAATTAATGATGAACATCTCATTTTTGAATATGATCTATTTCATCACGATTCTTCTGTTAAGCTTGGAGAGTAATTATATTTGCTTATTGCTCAAAGTAAAGGCTAATAGTGTTATAAAATCTTCGGAGAATTCCAGTAATATATCTTTAATCATTTCTATGTTCGTGTGTCAGAGTCCACCAACGGAGAAAACCTAAATTATTACAAACATATTTCAGAATCTAGTGCCATGAAACAGCAAATAGTAACGACATACAACGATAAAATTTAATAAACATTCATCCACTGAAATACGAAAAATACTAACAATACTAATGTGATGTACAAAACATTGTAAAAAATTGTCTAAGCAATTGCTATTAAAACTAAAACCCAATCGTAAGTAGTCTTTAACACCGACATGAACACAGTAAATCTCTTGAATAATTGACACAGCCATTTACTAATACCTAAACACACACACAACCATAATAAACTCGTCTCGTTTTCGCACCAAATCTAATAACAGCAGCCATTTTGACATATAGAATGTAAAGAAAATATTCACCTCTGATGACAATCAACGATGATCGAAAGCTCATGGAAACCTAATTAAGGGTTTCACTTCTATCATCTGGGTCCGGACGCGCGAGAAATTGAACGGCAAGTAGAGGAGGCGCAAAAATCAGATTTTCAAATGAGGGGGTTCCGTTGTATTTGACGACGCATGTTTAAGCAATATAGAAATTCGGCCATTTAATAGGAGTAGATAGATTCGCCTATCGTTCGGTTAACACTCCGTCCCGGTATTTTGAACAGGAGCAGAGGTTTATCCCTTGATTCCTGTTTCGGATTGGGTTTCCCTTTCCTTCCAAAGTCATCTTCAGCTCTGCACTCCTAACGCTTGTCGTTATTACGCTAATTTTACGCAACCTCGCAGAGTAACCCTCTACCTTGAGTGGATCTTAGGCCTTCTATTGGGTGAACATTAGTTAAAAAGAAAAAAATTACAACTCTGAACTTGATATCTATGCTGATGACACGATCTTTTACTTTTGTCCCGATAGTAAGTCTACTCCAGCTTACATTTTCGGCTGACACAAAATGGGAATATCATATTGAATATCATATTGATTCCACTGCCAGGGAGTTATTTCACTGTTCGTGACAGACTATCAATTTTCTTTCCTCAATCTATCTTACATAAGTCCATCATTCGTACGGTCCGATACTCCTATATATCTAGAGATTCTTGATAAAATCCAAAGCAGAATCAGCAATATTATTGGTGCTGACCTCGCATCTCGGCTTCAGCTATTTTTTGTAGATTCCCTGTGCATTTTCCATAAATGCTTTCATGGTAATTATTCGGATAAACTCGTCACTGTTATGTGGCTGAATATTCGATAAAGTTTGTCAGAAAAATATGCGTCCTAAAGTACTGCAATTAAAAATCTTTATAAAAATCATATAAGTTACCTCCCTTGTAAAAAAAAATTGAATTTACGGTGTTAACACCTATAGATATGCAACTTCTGTAGATGGTCTCAGACGAGATTGGAAGTACTTTGGAAAATAGAAATTATTTGAAAGAAAATCTTGGAATATTTTTAATCAATTTTCTACAGCCACCGAGAAATTAATTGAAATTAATTAATTAATTGAATTAATTAAAACTAAAATAAATAGACATAATAAGTCTAATTTTAGCTCTTAAAAATATATTTTCAATTGAGCACTGTTGAATGCACTGGTGGAACTAAAGATTCGAGCTCTTCTGAACATTTGCCATTGGAAATAGTGATAAATTAACGACAGGCTTGCAACGTTACGCCTGCGGGAACGATGATGCAAGATTGCGTAGAGGATTTTAAACTCTGTTCCAGCCCAGATATGGCATCGATGCACCGTTTTTGGTCTAATCTGATAAAACATGGCTAAAAATACCTTTTAACATTGGACGTCAGTTATCCACCAATATTAAATCATGTTCTACACGATTGAGGATTCCAAATTCTGTAAAAAAAAAAAGAAAGAAAAAAGGAAAAAACATAATTTGATATCTAAGCGATGAACCATTTTTTAATTTCGTTTAGTTTGCGTTGGGCTTGTGAAATCTTGATAATCAATCTGTACGAATCTGAACCAGGGTAGACAAAATGGCGACCATTGCATTAAAACAAAATAACTGACGGCGGGAAATATATGAGAATCTAGCGAAGGGTTAGTAAGAGATTATTGCCGAGTTTCAAAACTAATAAATAAGTTTTTTTTTGTATTATTTGGTCAATTGAACCTCATGTTATCCGGGTAGCCTCGATACTTGCCTTGAGAGGATCTGAGAACGAATTGGGTGCACTCGGTGCATGGTTCATACAAGCTGACAGGATGTACACTTAATGACATCTTAGTGAATTTCTTTTTACCTCAAAGAACGAGAATACCGTTTGAGATGGAGTAACGATAGGCTATTCGCCTCACCGCATTTCTCTCTTAACATCTTTCTTTTTTTGACTTTTACTTTTCATTCTTACATTTCGTATTTTCTTTTCCTTTTTATCTTTTTTCTTTCTTTCTTTCATTCTTTCTTTCTTTTTGTATTTTTTTCTTTCATTTTAGATTTTTACATTTCTTACGTTCGATATATTTTTTCTTTCTTTCTTTTTCTTTCTTTCTTCACTTTCTTTCTTTTTTGTTTTTGTATGTATTTTTGTTTCTTGCATTTTAGATTTTACATTTCTTACGTTCGATAGTTTCTTTTCTTTCTATTTTTTTCTTTCTTTCTTCATTTTTGCTTTCTGTCCTTCTGTTTTTTCTTTCTTTCTTCATTTTTTATGTCCTTCTGTTTTTTCTTTCTTTCTTCATTTTTTCTGTCCTTATGTTTTTTCTTTCTTTCTTTCCTCATTTTTTCTGTCTTTCTGTTTTTTCTTTCTTTCTTTCTTCATTTTTTCTGTCCTTCTGTTTTTTCTTTCTTTCTTTCTTCATTTTTTCTGTCTTTCTGTTTTTTCTTTCTTTCTTTCTTCATTTTTTCTGTCCTTCTGTTTTTTCTTTCTTTCTTTCTTCATTTTTTCTGTCTTTCTGTTTTTTCTTTCTTTCTTTCTTCATTTTTTCTGTCAATCAACAAAATACAATACTCGCCAGCGGCGTGAAGTAGGTAAACCACTGCTAGTGGTGAACAACAGCATATTACACATCTTACAATAGTGTACAACGTATTTATGAGGATTGGGACATACCTATTAGTGTTCATACGTACAGTATATAATAATTTTCTTTCTTACTTTTCTATTTTTGTTTACTTTTTTGATTTTGTCTTTCTTTTTTCATTTTTTTCATTTTTCTTTCTTGGTCTTCTATGTTTTAGTCTGTTTTTTTGTTTGTTTCTTTTTTGTTTTTGCTTTAATTTCATAGATTTGTTTTTACTTTTTCTCTCTATTTTCTTTCGTTTTTATTTCTTTATTTCTCTTTGTTTTCTTTGTCTCTTTTTCTATTTTTGTTTACTTTTTGGATTTTGTCTTTTCTTTTTGTATGTTTGTGTATTGGGACCTTACCCATAATAACATAACAGACTATTCCATACGTAATAAATACTGCGCCTCAAGAGGAAGCAGGGAGTTCAGTCCGAAGTCGGGCGACCGGCTAACCGGCTGATCGGTTGAACTCTCTGCCTTCGGGCGGGGAGGAACCCGAACGAGGCTACACCAAAGGGCGGAGTCTCTTTCGGGGAGGTAAACCGACCCTGAACCCGTTTATACGGGTTTAAAGGGCATATTTTTGGCCGAGCCCACGGGCTCCCCACGTTAAACCGGCCTTGTGCCACATGATGCCCTCGTGGGGCGGTGACTAAATACCGTTCAGTCTGAAGTCTGGAGTGAGGTCCGTCAGAAGTCTATCTGTCAGTCAGTCAGTCGAGTCAGAGGCAGTTCGAAACAGAGTCGCGTTCAGACAATTACTGCAAGACATTGGAATAGTGATACTGGTCAAGACTACATTGTTCTCTCTACTAAACCTGATTGTTCGTACTAACACTTTCTACTTCTCTGTATATATTCCTGTTTGTAATATATCTGTGTTATTCCATATCCGGATTCGAGTTCTTCTTTATTGGTTCTACCTTGGACTATCACCCGGGGTACAAGGAACCGGACCATAACAGTTTGTGAGTTTTCTTTTTGACTATTTCCCTTTGTTTTCTACGTTTCTTTCTTTCACATGATATTCCCTTTTTTGTCGTTTTTCTTTTCTTTCATCTTTTCGTTTTTTTTATTTTTTATTTCCATTTTTGTTTTCTTTGTCTAATTTGTTTTCGTTTTTCACTTGATTCTTTCTTTTTAGATTTTTCTTTTTTTTAAACATTCTCTCTTACTTTTTATATTTTCTTTCTTCTCTTTCATTCTTCTGAGTAAAATATTGTTCCTTCCTGTAGAATTTCAATGATATACATGAGAATTTGGTAAAATAGCGATTGTGAATTCAATCCTTGGTCGGATAATTAGTAGAAACACAACTAGTGGGTTGGTGTATAATTATCAAGCGTTTTTGTAGGCGAGTTATTTGTTAATAAAAATTGCTGTTTTGTTTACTTTTTAATAAAATTTTATTTTGACGTTATAAAAATGCGTGTCGATAATCATACGCTCCGGAATAATTATTTAAAAATCTGATTGTTAAATTGTTATGTTTCTTTTTTCATAAATGTTGTTTAAAAAACGCCTGATAATTATGCACCAACCCAATAGTAATACGTGAGCCGTACTGAAAAAGGAAAATAAAAAAAAAGAACGAGATAACTCTGGACCTAGAACAATCTAGGAAAAATGATTACCTGGTACAAGGCCCAAGAATCACTCGAGGTAGAGGGTTACATATGAAGTAATGGGCACGGTATATAATAATATTTGTAGAAGATAACGGTTAACTCTGGACTTTAATAGATTAAGATTGGTGAGCGTGGAAACATCCTCTTGGGAGTCGGTTCCATAAAGTAGTGGTTCGTGGGAAGAAGCTCTCCGTGTGACAAATACATTTAGCCAATGGAATACGAAGGGGATGAGACTGGTTTTCTAAATGGTGCGCATATCGGGTTTTAGAAGTGAAGGTCAAAACTAGTGGAACTAAATAATGAATGTAGTTTCTCTGAACCCTTTTCATGGACATAACGATAGGGTAAGTGAGATGCTTGCGACGTTTCGTCTATGGGTATGGAGGTTTTACAACTTACTGCTTAGAGTGGATTATAATTAATCATCTACAAGGCCGCGTACACACTTTTGGACTCTATCGAAACTGGGAAGTGAAAACTGTGCAGCTCCTAATAGTGATTTACCAAGCGTTGCTTAGATGTGGTACAAGGCCGAAGGTATGGGGCACCCAGTGAGGATCGAAATCACTACTCAGTCGTAATTGTTCTAGCGAGACAAGCTTGCTAACCATTACATCGCCTCGAAGTGCCCCATCTCCTGTTCATATATGACATTAGGGGATTCCATTTTTGCTCTTGTCTAGCTCTTGTAAAGATAAAGGATAGCAGGAGTCAGATTCTTACTGAAGTGCTCCAGAGAACCAACCATTTGTCCAGCAGCATAAGCGATGGATCGTATACATGTGTTGCCCTTGAGGTCTGGATTGAACTTAAATCCCTATAGGCATTCAAGTTACGGGGCGACCGCGAGAGAACGCACATTCATCGCGACCAATAAAAAATGGCCTTTCCAGATACATTTTCTAGTATTTAACCCATAGCTTTAAGGAAGATGGTTTCATGCCTTTGCCGAAGGTGTTTGCGCGTAAGTAAATGAAACGAACCCGACTGGAAATGGCCATGAAGGTACATCCAGCTTTTGAGAGGTTTTGTTTTCATTCCTGTTACGTATCTCGCAATCTTCCTCATCAGAAAAGCCTGGTAGGGTAATCGCCGGTGACCCAACCATACGGTAGACAGTATCGGGTTATATGGTACCAGTAGCACTCGTCGAGTAACATTATTTTGAGATTAGTAGACAACAACCACGCCGAGAATTCGACCAGTGTTTTTTTTCCTCGTCAACGTCTTGAATATTTACTCAAGGTGCGATGCATAAATTGTCGTCTATATGACGCAAAAATGGAAAAAGACTGAGATCTCATTTTAACAGATATACAAGGCGCGATGGATAAATTGTCGTCTATCGCCATTGACATCATCCACAGACTCCCGACGACTTCAGAATCTCCTGCAACTCTTCTGGATGGTCTCCTTGTTTAAATTGGTGACTACTCCTAATCCTTTCGTTCATCTTTGGTATTACAAGGAGTTTTGTTTGTCTCTCGTTCAACTGCGCCGCACACATAATAAGGAAGAGAGCTGCAGTCTGGGGAGTTTGGTGGCCAGGTGTAAGGGGTGATGTGGTCACAGAAATTGTCTGACACCCATGATTGGGTTCTCCTGCTTGTATGGCATAGTGCAGAGTCCTGTTGCCAGACATAGGGTCTTCCAGTAGACACCCTTTGAACAAAGGTAGCACTACTTCATCAAGGCACTTGATGTAGGTCTCCATGTTGAGTCTGAGGCCTTCAGCAACAAATTCAGGGGTTCTTTTCTTATCACAACGATCAGGTTAAGTTTTCCGAGCTGCCGTACTTTCGTAACAACCATTAGACTCATCCAACTTTTTCCGAATCCTCTACACTCTCCTCAGATTGGCACCTAAAAACTTGTATTGGAGCTGCCGGCGCGAATGCCAAGCAATACAGCATGCCGTTTCCAAATTTTTCCAAATCTGCTATATGGGCAGTCGACAAAATCAAAATCAAACAACGCGCATGCGCTAAATTGAAAATATAAAATGGCTACAATTTACCCATCACACCCTGTACATGTGCACCACCATTTTTTCTGGCATCGTTATTTCCAGAGCTGTTCCAGATTATCCGTGTTGCCGGATTAACGGACACACAGAATCTCACGTTTCTCTGCAACGGGATTGATTGTAAGAAACATTAAATTATTCTTAAATGCAACTCTGCTTGTGGCTGCCTCGAGAATTTTTCTGGAAATGGAATCCAACAATTACTGGTTGACAAAGATGAGATCTTTGGTACCTAGACTTTATAGATTTGCGGGAAGGTTTCATTATCTTACCTTTGAAATATTTAGATGTAACCGTAAATTCTATGCTACAAGTTTCTTTTCTCGTATTTCTAGCTTGTGGAACTCTCTTTTGGCTTCTTGCTTCCCAGACAACTTTCATCTTCAAAGATTTAAATACAATATCTATCGTTATCTTCTGTCTTCTTAATTCTTTTATTCTTTGTCTCTCTCTCTCTCCTTAATAATGTTTTTCTTTTTCATATTCTCTCACGTTCAGTAACGCCGTGTGACTTAGAGTCTTTACTGCCTTGTTTGGCCTGAAATGATTAAAAACCAAAAAAAAAAAAAAAAAAAAAAAAAAAAAAAAAGTCCGACGAAGTCAAATTGAGAAAAATATGATATGTATAAATCCATACATTTATCTCATCGGCATAAATATATTTGGTTTTTGAAATCGTTAATTTTCCTGGCCGAACTTCTTTTTAAATTTTACCAGTTTTAAATGAATTCAATTTGTCAGCTATTTTCAAGCCAAAATATTCGTTCGGTTTATTAAGTAAATTTTATACTTCGTACCACCGGGTAGTGACCCTGGCTGATTCATGAAATATTGTTTGATAACTTGAGGTATCTGAGAGACTTAGTAAACCGGAGGAAAAGAAATATTAAATAGAGAAAAAATATGAGAAAGTTCTTAATCGGGTTGGAAACTGATTAAAAAGATATTATTTCGAGCATATAAACCATTTATCAGAAGCTCGTCGGTATGATTTGAACTTACAATAAACCACGATTCATTAAAATCCCGTATAACTGTAATTCCCTGCCTAGTAGCACAGGAAGTGGTGATTAATGACGTCATTGTGTTTGTGTTATATAGGAATAAAGTTGTGCAAAGAACAGTTCTAGGATTGATGCTGTGACTTGTGGGTAAAATACAGCCTTTTGCAACATGACATCGTGGATTTGTGAGTAAAGATAGACATTTGTAACATTCACTACCTTTCATTTTCCAAAATGATGTTATAAAAACGTTGCCAAAATGAAGCTAGATAATTTAAACTTTTCATAGCTTTGGTGTAAAACAAAAACCAACCAAATTTGAACTGAAAACAGGCGGAATTGAACATTGATGGCCAGTATGCAAACACAGGCGATCCCATTATGAAATTATGTAGACCACATAACCATAGAGGAAAGGCATATATAGAATTAGCTTTGCATCTAGTTTATCGCTATTTCTAGTCTATCCTCTATTAATATTCGGATCGCATTTCTATTTTATCCTCTATTACTATACGGACCGAGATTCTCTACTCTATTCACTTTTATATTTCTCTTTTCAGATCACTATACTGATTACTATTCGAGCGAGTATTATCGAGCAAGTACTATTAGTGCGAGTGTTATTCGAAGGCGTCTGACACCAGTATTGTTCAACGGCGTTACTATAGTTGTATCTGCGATTACAAAGTCTCTACTACAACGAGCATCACGAAATTCACAACGAGTATTCGTTGACATCACAAAAGTGGCAACGAGTGTTCGTTGACATCACAAATTCTTTAAAACTCAAACGTCACTGGAAACTATTATTTTAATTCCATATGCAGCAGACTTACATAGACAGCTTACCAAAATGTCCGGTCTTGAGTATTTTAGAAGTATGCGTCACATGTAATGCTAATAGAAAATTCTATGTTTAACAACGAGAGTCTTTGTGTATATGCCTAATTAATTGAAGTCCTCATACGAACCGTTATCCCTGTAAGCGCACACACAAGAACTTTACCCAGTTCGCGCTCAGTCGCCAGGAACACACTACTCTCCGTTTTCGACGATATTCTAGCAGCAGCAGGCAATACAGCGCATTTTAACTACTGGATTTTAACTACTGGATACCTCCCAAGGCCTCAAGGGAAGATAAGAATTTACTGAAGTCGAACTGCATAAGTGTGATGGCTGCAACTTTTATATTCGATCATTCATTAATAAATTGATTGACAGCTTTATCAACAGAGTCTGTTCATTCTGCTAGAAATTCACTGCCTTTCCGGATTTCGCCCAAATTGAGAAAGTCGCTAGGATCGTAACATTGCCTGGACCGCAAATGTTTTGTTGGAGTGAATACGATAAGAGGCCGCATAATTCATCCCAACAGGTACACAACGCAGAGAAAGATTTCCTCTAGTCTACACAGGTCAGGTAAGGGGGGAAGAACGACGGAAATAGCCACGCCCAATTCACGCATCTGTCACCAAAGTGTAATACATCGAATCGTGTTTACGGTGACCGGAATAGCCGATTATATCACGTTTATGCCGCGTTTGTTCACATTTATTACTTTTGATACGTTGACGACCCTAGCTGTCCTGTTAGATTTGATGCAGGTACCACCAACCCATGTTACAATTAATAAGTGAACAGAAATTTTGACCAGCTCAATACAATATATATATTATGGTATCATCATGACCAGGCGATACGGTGGACATATTTTTTTAATAATGAATATCTTATTTTAGTTGTTTTTAATCGAAAACAAACATCCAGACTCTTATCGGGTTTAACTGTCCAGTCTGGTCCGTCTGTCAAATTGGCTTTCAAAATAAAGGTATTAAAACACGGATCAAAGGCTTTAGTAAAGAAGAATTAATCTATTTCTGTATAATTGGTAGGGTCGGCTTGGTATTAACATATGAACAGATCTGCTTTAACAATCTGGTCAGCACTGGATAAGTTATGAATTTAAGGCTGTCAGGGATAAATAAGCTGGAATTTGACGTAGTCAATAGTTTAGACAGTTTTCATTTTTCCCTGCATCCATTGTAATGTTCTCGTTACGGGTAAGATTCTTCAACAGAAGCTATGATTAGAGGCACGGAACGTTGCATTGAAAGAGCAGCCAATTACTTCCACGTAGGATCCTGTGCATACCTCATAGTGTCGCCTGGACGAAAGCAGTGCATTTCATGATCAAGTGACGGATGTGGCCATAATTTTTTGCTTAAGCTAGCTGCCACATCAACAGTTATTTTACTTTTTGTTATTTCGGCAAAACGACCCTTGGTTTCCACTGTTGTGATGACAACCTATACTTCTTTGGTACTTGGTATATGCCAACGTAGTAGAGACTTTGTAATCGCAGATACCAATTATAATACACCAATGACTAATACTTGCATCAGACGTCTTTAAATAATACTAGTAGTAATAGTACTTCGTATAGTGAGAAGAGAATAGTAGTCCGAATAGTATAGGGGATAGAGAAGAAATAGCGAATACACAGTAAGAGAGGATAGACAAGAATAGCAAACTACGGTGATTACTCGTTCGCCCACGAGGACGAGATGTGACACAAGGTCTTTTTAAAGTAGGGACCCGAGCGCGTGTATCCGGGCAAGGGACAAAAATTGCCCTTAACCCCAGCAACCGTCTGGTGCATTGGGAGGGCGCGGCCTCGGGCAGCTGTTCCCCAGGGCTGGGCACCTCTTCAGTATTATTTTCTCAGTTGCCCCCTCTTGTGCTTTGACAGAGAAGCCCCTGAGCGCACTCTACCCAAAGACAGAGACGCAACTGAGAGATGATAAATAATGCATACAAATTACTTTATAGTAATTTATACGCTAAGAATAGCAAAAATACATCTAGACGTCAAGCGACTACTTATATATATATATATATATATATATATATATATATATATATATATATATATTATATATATATACGTTTTCTCTATGGTGACGTGATCTACCTAGTTTAATGAGGGCGATCTACATTCAAACACAAGTGTCAGTAGTGACACTTTATTCCCCATATAACAATTTTTGACACGTCTTCTATTTGCCATAAATAAAATAAATAAATAACAGTAAAATCAAAGATAAAATAAAATAAACCGATACGCCATTTTGGAGAGGAAATAAAAGTACTAATAGTAACTGAGAAAGTAAACGATATTTTATAGGTTTTGTTTTTAAACGATAAGGAATCAGGACTGGGATGACATTATTATTATTATTATTATTATCAACATTGTTACTATTATTATTATTATTATAATCATGAGCAGTACTTAAGTTTATGTGACTCTGAAGCATCCGTCGGCCTTTAGAGACCCTGGATCTATGCCCGCTGTGTTATGCCATTTCCAGGGTGCAGGCCTAGGCAGGGCTTTTATGAGAGATTGCCGCACGTCTTCCCTCTTCACGCCATCGATTTTGTCCCAGGCGTCGTCACAGGTGTTACCACTACGAAATTGACCATGACATCAGACTATCTTAGGGACACCGGCACCGGATTTCAGTGGTCCTTTTCCTAATCTGGTTGCAAACCACGGCTACACTACTGTTTTCCCATAGTTGAAAGTTTAGAATTCAGAGTTTTTCCTTCTCTTAGACCGGTCGCCACCCAAGGCTATATAACCTAGTCTATTTACCTAATGCTGGAGAAAAATGAGATAGATTCATACCTATTAGCACGTAAGTGAATGTAAGGAACTCGACTGGAATTCGAACTCTGCTCTCCGCTTTCTCAATCCGAGCCGCAATCCATTACTCCACCATGCCTTCAACACTGAAGTATTTAGTATTTATTAACTTTACGGCCTGATTTGTTTTTATAATGGATTCAGGCTACTTGACGTCACTGATTTCATTTTAATTCCAGATATATGTTTCTGTTTTGGAAATATTTTTCCTCCTGGTAGAGAATATTGATTTTCTGCTGAAGATCAGTCTTGTTCCAACTGTGTATACCTATGTCATCAGCACAGCCTTCTTCATCTTCAGTACAATATAGGCCATGAAATTAAAATGAGTTAACTAATTAAAATGAGTTAATATTTATATAAACTTTGAATAGTTAACATTAAATATTTGAATGGAGCTTCTTTTTAAATTACGCATCATTTTTAAATATATGTTATTTCTTGACGAAAATGAATCCCTTTTTCTTTGTAAATTCATCACTGAAATCTCCATTTATCTCAATCAATGTTTTGATTAAGATTTTCTAAGCTTAGCTTAGATATGGCACAAAACCAACAGTCGTGAGCACCCAGTGAGGATCATATATATATATATATATATATATATATATATATATATATATATATATATATATATATATATATATATGCCTTTTAAATTCCTTGAGGAACATAGGGACGCAAGATATCCTTGCGGTTTCTGTAACAAGCCATTTTTTTAAGTGAGTAGGTTGTTAGCCTACTACACAGATTTTGAATACAAAGTTGTCCTTCTCGTAGACCAGTTGCCACCCAAAGCTATAGAACCCAGTCTATCCTGCTATTTACACATAGCTGGGGGGAAAGAAGAGGATTCATACCTTTCCCAAGAGTATTAGCACGTAAGTGAATGTGATGGATTTGACTAGAATTCGAACTCCGATTGCTCAATCCTTTCCTCCATCTCTGTGCTAAGTCCACTGTGGAAGTTATCAGAGCTATACGCGTATTCTGAGTATTTCATTTATATTTGCCTCCAGTGTTTTACTCAGTGTTCCTCATCTTGACTTTATGTGCCTCCTCCCAGTGAGGATCATACTCAGTAGTAATTGTTCTAGTGAGACAAGCTTGCTAAACGTTACACCACCTTGAGGCGCCCAAACTCATTTAAATATGTTTCCTTACCTGAAACGCACACGTAAATAAATTAAATATTTTAAAAAGTCTCCTATATTATTCTTTTTATTTATTTTAATATTTATATTTTAATCGTTTTTTAATTGTATTTTTATTTTTGTTGTCCCACATTCCCAAAATCAATTTCCTGGCTTGAAATAAAATTCAACATTAAACAAACTGACCTGGCAAACATTCATTATTGAAAATAAGTAAAAATCAAATTAACGTAAAGGTATTTTAAAACGATACTTAATATTAGAAAAGCAGTATTTATATATAACAGTTATCTCCCTTTGATTTTTGTTTGGCTTTTCCGGTGAAATGAATCATTTAAAGAGGCGAAGATTTGATTTAAACACTTTCGATGACGCCAGTTTTCTTATGAAGAGGAACCGATCATAATATGGAGGAAAAAAGGTTGGTCATCAGCGTCTCTGGAATGGAGTCAAAATAAAGAACGGAGTAAAACACTGTAGGGAAACATAAATGAATGACTCAGAATACGTATGTGGCTCTGACAACTTCCACGGTGGATTTAGCACCCTTTTCAGGAGACTCTGTTCAAGAAAGGACATTCCACAACATGAGTATAAACATTAGGTTTTAGCCCCCAAAATCTATACCTCAAGGTTGGGTGAATAGATTAAAGTTTTGGTTAAATCATATCTGGTCTCTTGGCAGTTGTGAGTTCAATCTCTAAGATGGGTAATGCGGAACATGGGATTGGTTCACTGAAAGAAACCGATGCGCAACATAAGTGTGACTAGGTGAGAGTATTAACGAGTTATCTTCCAATGAATGAAATACCGTAATTCCCCATGTATAATACGCATTCATCCATAATACGCATCCCTAAAATTGTGCTGAAAGTGTGGGAAAATGCTTCTACTCGTGCATAATACGCACCGCTTGTTTGATAATCAAACCCTATAAATTCTACCTCTCCAATTTCATTACGACCAGCTTCTCCTACTCTTATTTAAAAAATGGTTTTAAACATAGAATAATATTATTCTAATTTAGTTTTATGATACTTCTTATTTTATTATACATTTGTAAGTATTGTTAGGTACATATGATTGTATTTGACATCATTATGGGGTCACAATCGCCGAGTGTTAGTGTCAAATTGTCGTATGTTTGTGATGAGCAGTCATTTCGCAATTGAAATTGACCTATGAAACGACAATTTTTAAATAACGGTTTGTGTTCAAAATTCCGAGAAAGTTGCCGAATGTGAGAAACATCTGAGGACAGAGTCAACGATATACACTAATCTTAATTCCTTATCTCGGGATTTGGACTTGAAGCAAAATATAAAAAGAGGAAAAAAGAATGAAAAAGAAATAAAAAATGAAGGAGAAATAGAAAATAATAATAAAGAATAAGTGAAGAGAAATAAAGAAGTATAAAATATAAAGAAGAATAAAAAAGAATTGAAGAAAAAGAAATAATGAAAAAAATAAAAAGGCAAATGAAGAATGAAAAAGGATTTAAAAGATCAAATGAAAGATAACAATAAAAATAGAATGAAAGAATGATATGAAAGAATTAAACAAAAAGAAAACCAAAAAGGAATGAAAGAATAAAGAAAATAGAATAATGAAAATGAATGAATGTATATTAAAAAAGGAATGAAAGAATAAAAGTTAAAAACAACGAACAGGAACTAAAGAACAAAAAGTAATGAAAGAAAAATAATTTAAGAATGAAAAAGAAATACGAATGAAAAATAAGCAATAATAAAACATAATGAAAGAATGAAAAGGAATATCAAAAATGAAAAAAATAAAGAAACGGAATTATATAATAAAAAGATGAGAAATAAAGTGTAATGAATAATAAAGAGAATTGAAAGCGAATTAAAAAGAAAGAACAAAATTAATGAAAGTAAAGAAAGAAGAACGAAAGAGAATGGAAGAAAGAAGCAAGATGAAAAGAATGAAGAACGGAAAGAAATAATGAATGAAAAAGAATTGAAAAATGAAGCCAGATGAAAAGAAAGAAGAAAGAAAAAGAAATAAAGAATGAAAGACAATTGAAAAATGAAGAATGATTAAAAGACAGAAAGAAAAAGAAAGAAAGAATGAAAAAGAATTAAAAATGAAGTCACATGAAAAGAAAGAATATGGAAAAGGAAATAAATAAAGAAAAAAATAAAGAATGAAAATCAATTAAAAAACGAAGCCACATTAAAAGATAGAAGAAAAAGAGATAAAAAAACGAAAAAGAATGAAGCCAGATGAAAAGAAAAAAGGAAATAAACAATGAAAAACAATTAAAAATGAAGAATGATGAAAAGAAAGAAGAAAAAAAAATAAAGAACGAAAAAGAATTAAAAAAATGAAATTCAATTAAAAATGTAGTCAGATTAAAAGATAGAAGAAGGAAAACGAAATGAAGGATGAAAAAGAATGAAACCAGATGAAAAGAAAGAAGAAGGGAAAAGAAATAAAGAATGAAAGGCAATTAAAAAATGTAGCAAGATAAAAAGACTGAAGGAAAATAAATAAAGAACGAAAAAGAATTAAGGAATGAAAAACTGAAGACTGATGAAAAAAGAGAAAAAAAATAGCAAAGAACGAAAAACAATTAAAATGAAGACAAATGAAAAGAAAGACGGAAATAGAAATAGAGAACAAAAAAGAAATAAAGAATTAAAAAGGATTAAAACTGAAGCCAGATGAAAAGAAAGAAGAAGGAATATGAAATAAAGAATGAAAAGCGAAAAAACAAAAAACGATGCTAGACGAAAAGAAAGAAGAAGGGGAAAAGAACGAAAAAGAATGAAAACTGAAGCCAGATGACAAGAAAGAAGAAAGAAAAAGTATTAAAGAATGAAAGACAACTGAAAAATGAATCAAGATTAAAAGACAAAAAGAAATAAAGAATGAAAAAGAATTAAAAATGAAGCCAGCTGAAAATAAAGAAGGGAAGAAAAGAACGAAAACAAATTAATGAATGAAAAAACTGAAGCCAAATGAAAAGAAAGGAGAAAGAAAAAGAATGAAAAACAATTAAAAACTGAAGCCTGATTAAAAGAAAAAAGAGAAAAAAGAACAAAAAAAGAAAAAGACTGAAAATGAAAGAAGGACGCGAAAAGACAAAATGAAAGGAAAACTGTAAGGTTGTGACAAATTTCGACAAACACTTCAGTGAAATACTAAACTTGTTTTTACCGGCGTCAACACCACTCTTACCACTTATCTCTTTTCGCTCTGTTCAGTTCAACCAAAGCTGAAAGTTGACGCTGAGGTCGGTCGTTGTCGGCTAGCCTCTTAAATTTCACAGACAGATGTCATTTATCAACGTCCAATCATCGACGTCATCACTCAATACAAACCGTTTAATTGACCTCTACCCAGTGAAAACCCATCCAACCCAGCCGGTCGTCTTAGACGACCGAACCCTCCTCCGCTTCATGACAGCCTGTCTTGTTTGTGCTGCTCCACAACTGCTTCGTGCGTATGACGATGGTGAAGCGGCTCAGGACATCAAAGGCGCGAATTGGTGGCTTTGGGTCATTCGCTGTCATCTGTCCAATTATGCAAATTAGTGCACGGGCGAGAGGCTATACAGGAAGATTTAAGACGAAACGGCAGTGTGGTTAGAGAGAAAGGATCGCGCCTTTATGTCTCTTCTCTTCCGGTCATCCCGACGTTCCATTTGTGCTTGTTCCGTGTCATCATCTTGTCACCTTGCTGGGATTGCTGGCAGCAATGATGACAAAGTGAACGCACACCAGTTTGTATTATTAATGATGGCAAACAAAAGTAGCGGAAATTTGTAGATGACCGAAGACTGGAAGACTAAACGGAAACTAGATACCTTTCGTAAGGCGGTGATAAAGAAATTCATACAGATGATGGAGGCACGGTGTAGTAATAGATAGACGTTCGGATTGAGGAATCGGAGTGCCGAGTTCGAATTCCAGTGGAATCCATTACAATCACTTACGTGCTAATACCCTCTTCTTTACCCTCTAGCTATGGGTAAAATAGCAGGACAGACCGGTTTCTATAGCCTTGGATGGTAATTGGTCTACCGCAGAAAGAAATGGCAACCTACTGCGGGAAAAATATCTGCCTCGTCAGTCATGTATCGAAAGTTACATGATCGCCTAACCGCGTATCACGCATGTCACATAACTGATTGACTGATGCGCTAATACCCTTGGGAAAGGTATGAATCCTCTTCTTCTTCTCTATAGCAGGACAGACCGGGTTCTGTAGCCTGGGATGGCAACTGGCCTACCGCAGAAAGAAATGGCAACATACTGCGGGAAAAAATTTCTGCCTTGACTGTCATGTATCGAACGTTACATGATCGCCTAAGCGTGCATCCCCCCCCAAGCCATGGGTAAATAGCAGGACAGACCGGGTTCTATAGACTTGGATGGCAACTGGTCTACCGCAGAAAAAATGGCAACATACTGTGGGAAAAAATCTGCCTTGTCAGTCATGTATCGAACATTACATGATCGTCTCAGCGTGTAACATGCATGGCACATAACTGACTGACTGATGCGATAATACCCTTGGGAAAGGTATGAATCCTACTCTTCTCCGCGCCCCAGCTATGGATAAATAGCAAGACAGACCGGGTTCTATAGCCTTTGATGGCAACTGGTCTACCGCAGAAAGAAATGGCAACCTACTGCGAGAAAAAAATCTGCTTCGTCAGTCATGTATCGAAAGTTACATGATCGCCTAAGCGTGTATCAGGGATGGCACATAACTGACTGATTGATATTACACTCAACTTCAACTTTGCGCCCGGTAGCCGAAACCAGCTTTTTCATCGATATTTTAGGAACAGCTAGCAACACACCAGCATTTTCACTATTAGCTACCTCTCTATGCCTCAAGGGGAGATAAGAATTTACTGAAGTCGAACTGCATAAGTGTGATGGCTGCAACTTTTATATTCGATCATTCATTAATAAATTGTCTATAGCTTTATCAACAGAGTCTGTTCATTCTGCTAGAAATTCACTGCCTTTCAGAAATTCGCCCAAATTGAGAAAGTCGCTAGGATCGTAACATTGCCTGGTGTAAATGTTTTGTTGGAGCGAATACGATAAGAGGTCATATAATTCATCTCAGCAGGTACACAGCGCAGAGAAAGATTTCCACTAGACTACACAGGTCTGGTAAGGTGGGGGAACGACGGAAATAGCAACACCCAATTCACGCATCTGTCACCAAAGTGTAATACATCGAACTTTGTCGTGTATCGAATCGTCAGTCATGTATCGAACGATACATGATCGCCTAAGTGTGTATCACGCATGGCATATAACTGACAGGTGATGACGAGTGACGTTGATCTTTTTTTGTTCTTCCAATATTATAGTTCTGTGATAAGCGAGGTAAATAAGCTAAAAGGTGCTTGCTTTAAAGCAATGATAAGCAAACTGGCCATCAGCTAGTGCACAGATTTATTTTCTCATCAATATTGATTGATTCTTTTTTTCAATCATTTTACTCCAAGCAACGCAATAAAGCCAATAGGATGCAAGGAGTTACTGAGTGTTTGAAAATATGAGGAAAAAAAAAACTACTATTAACGAGAGAGGACAATAAAAGGACATGAATTAAGAAAGCCGACGATGACGATTGACATTGCATTTTCATTTTTCAAGATCAAAGATAACTAGGAAGCAAGAAGCCGAAAGAAAGTTCCACAAGCGAGAAGTGTGATAGAAGAAACTCGTAGTATAGAACTTACGGTTTGAAGAAGCAATTTCAACTGTAAAATAATGAGACCTTGCCGCCAATCTAGTATTGCGTTTAAATTCATTAAGTCTATGTACCCTAGGGTAAAGTTCATCAGAACAATTACCATGAAAGTATTTATAGCAAAGGCATATGGAAACTTTGTATTTTATGGATTATCAACCCATTGAAGGGTATTTAAAGCCATATTAGATTGTAAGGATTTTTTTTTAGATAATAATGATTTATCCTAAATGTAGCCGCTAGTGACCCTCTGGCGTGCCGCCGATGGCAACGCCAGTGGTCCTCTTGTGGCAGCCACCGGTAGTCCTTTAGCCGTCCGCAAGAGGTAACACGCCGGCTGTCCGACAGCGGGCCACCAGTGTTTAAACGCTAGCGGCATGCCACCCACTGGCAGATTGGTGGCGTGTGTGTAGGGTAGTTATACAATGTTTATTAATTAAGCCCTAGCTGGGGGAGAAGAGGCAGATTTATACATTTACCAAAGGCATTTACACGTAAATGAATATAGCGAACACAACTAGAATTGGAACTCAACTAGCCATTATCCACTACACCACCCGCACATCCAAGCTTACAGCACCTATTATTTTCAAGCGGTCACCCATGTATAAACTGACCAGGCTCGACATTGCTTAACTTAGGTTAACTGATTGACGTGATATTATATTTCAACGCGATATAGACATAGGTCTCATCAATACTAAAGACTTTTGCTGTACTAAGACAGTCTTAGTAAATCTGGACGAGCTAAAATGATTACTGAGCCAGTTAAAGAGATTTATAGCTTGTGCCAGATTAGCTTAAGTCCGAGGGCGGGTCGGCGTAAATCAGTGATTATTAATTTAGAGTATATACAATCAAAAGGAGATGGGTACGAAATGTTTTTCGCTTTATTTCTTTTGAAAGATGAAATCAGATGCTTAAAAAAAATCATCATTTAAAATTTTTCTCTAATGAGGAAAGAAGGCCTAGGAAATTTGACACACACAAAACATATTGAAGGCAAAAGGGACAGAAGAAAAACAGCGTATAACCCCTGCTTTATTTCTTTAGAACGATGAAATCAGATACATAAAAAATATAATTTACATTACATAAAATCAAGGGTCAAAAATGGATTCTGAAATAAATATACTAGAAAACTACTGGACATCATATTAAAAAATCTTGCAAATTGTGCAAGACACCTAATGGTGTTCCTTGGTAAGAAAAATACCTTGGGTTTCTCCACTCTCAAATGTTGACATTAGGCATTAGTATTATTAGTATATATTATTATTATATACTATATTAGTCGGATCCGGTGCAAGGGTTTCGTGCAACCCGAATCTTTGAGACGGGTCTCCCCACTCTTCTATATCGGAAGTTTCATAAGGTAGTAATAATATAAAATACACATTTTATTGTAACCTAATTATGTACAATAATGGATCAGTAAGATATCTTTAATCATTTCTTAGATACAACGGTTCAGAGCTTACAGACCATCACTGACATGCCCAACCCTTCAGTTAAACTCCACCCTATCACAACATTGCAGTCATAGATTGTGTGAACGACAAGGGCTTATAAAGCCAGCCATAGATCTGCATTTCTTGTCACATATGTGGCATATCAAATCCTCTCCGGGTGGTGGAAAGTGCCTTTTCATTTGACTTGCCTGGCAGAAGCTGGACTTGCACACCCTAGTGCAGGTCGGGCATTCATATGCAATAGACTGTTGGTGTTGGTGTGATTTCTGGTGACTGAGCAGACCCGCCCTGGACAGACATATCTGATTGCATTGGGCACATCTAAAAGCAAATGCATATATACAAGCGGCTGTAAGAGAAGCTATACATTAAGTATTACAACAGCATTAGATGTACTTTATGTATGTTTCTAGGATTCATTTGAAATTGGAATCCATTTCATGTTTATTATTGATACGGTGGAGTAATGGATAGCGGCTCGGATTGAGAAATCGGAGAGCCGAGTTCAAATTCCAGTCAAATCCATTCCATTCACTTACGTGCTAATACCCTTGGTAAAGGTATGAATCCTCTTCTTCTCACCCCCAGCTATGGGTAAATAGCAGGAGAGACCAGGTTCTATATCCTTGGATGGCAAATGGCAAAAATCTCGGAGAAATGTTTCTAGGATTCATTTAATATGAGAATTCATTTCATATGTGTATTATTGATATGTTTTGTATAATCAATACGTTTTGTGCGCACGTTTTGCTTTTCATTATTGTATACTTACTTTTGCATTCCGCTGTATGTGTACTTTTACAATAATGTTCATTGTTCAAAAGGCCCAAGATCCACTCGAAATAGAAGTTTACAGAGTAAGAGGTATAGTTTTGATGATATGTGGGGAAGATAAACGTATTAGTCCGTATACAAATATATAAACCCGCAGTCTCCCACGACGACATCCTAAACCCAATAGACCCAATGAATCAAATCGGAAAAGCAAGGAACCCCCCCTGTATCATATAAACATATGAATTCTTAACTAGTCGGGCCTGAGTTACGGGAGTAACGTGTGTGAGAGTAGATTACTGCATATACACGAGCAGCCACGACAGTTATCCAAAATTTGACTATCGTTGCCAGTACCTCGGTGCCAACAGTGTAATTGGATCCCGAGAACGTGGAGAAAATGGGGCGGTTTTTACTTTTTTTTAATAAATTATTTACCACAAGCAAGGCAATAAAGCCACTAAGACGCAAGGGAGTTACTCAGTAAAGGATAATATGAGGAAAGGAAATATTAAGGAGAGAGAACAATAAAAGAACAGGAATTAAGAAGTCGGGAGATAACGATTGACATTGCATTAACATTTTTTTTAAGATCAAACGACCGGAAAGCAATAATCCGGAGATATAAACGAAAAGTGTAGGAGAAGACACTGTTAGCATAGAACTTACGGTTCCATCTAGCTATTCCAAGTATAAAATGAAGAAACCTGGCCGCCGATCTAATACTGCGCTTAAATTCATAAACCCTAGGTACCATAGAGGAAAGCGATATTTATTCTGTTTTCTACAGAAATGTGGCACAAGGCCGAAAAGGGGATTGGGGAAAGGACGGTCTTCTTCTGTCTTAACTATAACTTAGCTAGCCACAAGCACTGACCCAATCGTACGAACAATATTCCTTACACCAAAACAACACATTCATACGTACCTTTCTTACTACAACCACCATAATACCTCTTTGTCTCTATGAAAATACTAACTAGTCCCTATATTTACAATTCATAGAGGAAAGCTCATCAGAACAATTACCGTGAAAGTATTTATAGGAATGGTCCAAGGAAGCGGTGGAAAAGGGACTAAAGCTGAGATGCCAGATCAGGATCAATAACATTGCAGATTCGTCTTTATATTTTATCTAGAATCTTTAATTATATAGCAGAAGCACTAAACCGTAAGTAACGGCTATATTTAAAGCCTTTATAATTAGGTATTTTTCAACAATATGCCATAGGTGTATAGTGACATTGCGAATATAAAATTAAACAACAATTACTCAAAAATGCATTAGCCTATTAATGACTGTTTCAAGAGGAACCTCTAGCGACCTCTTCGTGTATCCTGGGGTTTCAGGGCACACCTCTTGCAGGTTTTGAGGAAAGTTGAACCACTTTTTAATTGCTAGTGTTCTCAGGTCCACTCTGACCCGAGATGGTAGCACTTGTTAGGATGCCAGCTATGGGCAAATAGTTGACCCCCAAACTGGTGTCAAAACATTATTAAAGTGTAAAAATAGGTTTTAATACAAGTAATACATTTTTGTAAATGATTATTACCAGGAATACATTTTTGAAGAAAAAATATTAGCACCAATACATTTTTGGAAAATAAAAATGTTTTTGGCATTAAATAACCCATTGAGGTTGATATGCCGTAAAACAAACCAAACCAAACCAAACCAAAGTACATGAAATAAAGGATGGAACGCAACTAGAAAGAGAGATAACAGCTACTGGACTTAAGAAACCCATTTGTTTAAAGAGGAAGATTTTATAAATTTCAATCGACAGTAGTACTGGCTGCTTTGTCAATAAATACCTTTTATTATTTTAGCGGCATATTAAGACCTCTATGGGTAATGGTTTTAGTGATACAAGTCCTATTAATTATCCCGTGACTGATGGCAGGAGAGTGGATTGATACCTTTCCGTGTGAATATAACGGACCCAACTGGAATTGAAACTCAACTCCCTGATTACAATTCTGAGCCATTATCCATTGCATCACCCTGATATCCATGCTTACAGAACCTGGCATTCCCAAGCGGTCACCTAACTACGTACTGACCTGAATCAACGTTGCTTAACTTCAGTGATCGTAGGGGAACTGCTGTTTCAACGTCGCATGGTCGTAAGCCCGCTGAATATTTATTTGTAAGAAAACAGCTAATTACCTTTACCATTAGAGATGAGGAGAACAGATACTACACTTTGATCCAAGTCCGACATCAAGGGAATGAAAAAAAGTTTTGAGGTGAGTAACACTAGATGCTCGGATAATGAATGCCGAATGTTTCCTTATAAGGAAACGGCTAATATTTCTATTACCATGAAGTTTTTTGGGAGTAGAAAAAATATTTTTATTAAGACAGCTAAACTGATAAAATTTGGCTTCGTCACTTGTAAAGGGGGCAGCATTTGGGAGAAAATTATGAAGAATATAGGAGAAGTGATCCTAAAAAATGGGAAAAGATTAGTTAAATAAAGATGACATTATTACCTGCCTTGCTTTCATAACGCCGTGAGAAAATGGGAGATTTTATTGCCACGATCTGTAATTTAAGTTCATGCTGTTTTAGCCGTAGAACACTGAAGTAGTTGAAATGTCGTTTGCTTGTTTGCCTCATGCTTGGACGTTCGGGCCTGAACAGCATTGAGTTGTTAATTTTTCCACATCTACTTTTGTGTGGTAAAATTTATGAGAAGAGAAAGAAAGAAAGAAATAGACAGGAGAAAAGACATCATTATTGTATGCCATATCGATGAATAATAAAATGGATAATAGTGAGAAGAAAGAATAATCTTGCTTATACGAAGAAGAATTTAATCGAAAGTAAAAGGTAAGAATGTGCAAAGATATATTGATACAGAAGAAAAAGCAGGAGAAAAAGTGGAATAGAATCAATCCTACGTCCACCTGCGCAAGCGCAGTTAGCATTTCTTGTCCACTGAGAGGTTAATCTGTTATTTTCCCACCTACTTCGTCTTCCTCGCTTCTATCAGGCATCGGGCGTATCTATGAGAAAAGGCATGCAACGAACAAGCACTTTAGCGGTCAAGATGATCCCGCCGACCCTCTGCCAACTGAAAGTTTGTCAGACATCTTCAGCACCTTCTGAAGGGCCTGACCTAAGCCACAGCACATTTGCACACTGAAAGACAGTCGGAAGGTAGCATTGGACAGTTTGTATGTCAGCAAGTGGAACAACAGAAGCGGGGATCAATGGAGCGGTCAGCGGTGCCATCAATGGACGACTACTGGCCTGTCTTCACCAATGACAACAACAGAGTACAGATCTTGACACCAGGGCTTGACCGCAATGGACAGTGCCATTCAACTATACAATACGTACGCATACATTGAGGACTGAGGGCCACGTCATATGCAAACGGGACAGTGAAACAAATAAACGTGAAAGAAAGGCTTGAGGCCAGAGAGAAGTTTGGTAAGGAAGGAGGGGAAAAAAGTTGGGAATTTGTTCCAGGAAAGAGGGGATTATTGATGGAGTTAATGGAGGATGTGGAGAGAGTAAACGAGGGGAAAAAAGGGGGAGAAAGATCGGTAAATGGAACAAAGAGAAAGAATCGCTTAAAATATTCGATAGAAAGCAAGCAAGCAATAAATAAATAAAATTACCCATAGAGAATATAAAAGGAAATGAATATTTACTAATATAGAAAACAAAAAGAACCCTACGTTCTAGGTTAGATATTTGCTTAATTCATACCACTGCCTTATGCCTGTGTCTGAGCACAAGTAATTCGAAAGTTGATTTTCAAAGCAATGATACACCATTTGCTAAAAAAAATAACCATTCTCTACAGCCGTGTGATAAACAAAACTAAATTTACCTATCACTTGGCCAGGATAGTTATACATTTCATACCAGTAGGCCAAGATATGCAGATATTTTCCATTGCGAAATTGGCGCAGTACAATCATCTTACTGCTATTTACATTTTTGCATTATTCAGATAATCTCTACTTTAATCGTTCTCAATCCGTAATAATGTTTTTCATTTAAATATATTATTTCACACTCAGTAACCCCTTGCATCTTAGTGACTTTATTGCCTTGATTGGAGTGAAAGGATCTTAAAAAAATCGTAAATTCATTTCTCATATAGTTACGAGAGAGCCGGTAGATAGAATTATATAGAGTATTATTATAGAATAATAGAAGTGTTGAAACAATATGGCTATTTTTGTAGTGATGTTATAACATGTTTATATTATAATTTTTGAATAAATAATATTGGCGTAATACAATCTTCAATTTTCATAGGCTTTGGATGAACTAAGCTAATCTTAAGAAATATATTCAAGTGATTTCGAATAATTTTCAATGTAAGCAGACAATGCTTATTGTAACATTGGTGCTACAGGCTCTTTCTCTCAATATTTGCATGTGTGTAAGATTAAAGGAAAGAAAATGAAATTGAAAAAAGAGAATATTTTGAAAGTAAAATGTATAAAAGAAACGTATGTATATATGTACATATGCGTGAATCTTATGAATCTATGTACGTGGGCAAGTATCTATGTATGTGTGTGTGTATGTGTTAGCATGTATATGCGTCTGTATTCATGTGTATGCATGCGTGTGCATGTATGCATATGTACTGTTGACCATGTCTGCCGTAGTCTCTGGATATAGAATCCAGTGAAGTCCGCAATGTGTTCATTATCATCGTAATGTGTTGGCAGTGAAGATACGGAGAAAGTAGCAGCTGTTAAGTAATTCTTTAAGTCTTCGATATCAGAGGTTGGCAGTGAAGATATTTTTGGAGAAAAACAAAATGGCTGCCTTTATACACGCCGGATTGAATATTTTGAGCTTTCTGATTGGTTAACCCTCCTATTGGTGGACTATAAAATGAGTCAGCTCATTTTGGCTAGCTCACTAGTACAAAAACAACCCAAAAATTCTAACATGTACATGTATGCACGTGTGTGTATTAATGTATAGATCGCACACGTTATTAACTTATGGTGTTAGTCCATGTGTGTGTGTGTGTGTGTGTGTGTGTGTGTGTGTGTGTTTGTGTGTGACAAGAACATTCTCTTTCACAACTCATTTCCAAAAATTATGATGAAGCTTAAATAAAAGCGAAACATGTTAAATTTATAAACGTTTCCTATTTGTTACTTATTCTATCAAAAGATTTTACCTAAGCTTAACATAAAACATGTCTCCGTGTATGTATGTATATATGCGTCAATGAATGTATCTAAGTGCATGAATGTATATATCTATGGATATATCTATTTATAGTATTTATGTTTATTATGTATATACGTATTATTATGTGTGTGTCTATCTGTGTATGCATTTATGTGAATAGGTATGTGTATGCATGTATGTATATATGTATGCATGTACTTGTATGTATTTATGCATATATTGCGTTGGCCAGAAATTTCGTTCACTTATTTTACTAGTATATTTACTTAATAAATCAACGAACCTTTTGGACTAACCAGTACGTGTACGTGTGCATGTATGTATATTTATTTATGTGCATATGTGTATGCATGTGTGTATCGTAGTTGTAGTAGGGTTGGCAGCTAGACTAATATATTTTAATTTGTTGGATTTGCCATAATGGCAGCTATATAAATATATTATTCAAGTATAGAATGGGCGTAGACGGAATAAAATTCCAATAACCGAAAACGCTATTCTTAAAAGAGTACTCAATACAGAGTAGAGCAAGTATTATTTATTCCAAAATTATGACATAAACATGTTATAACATCACTACAAAAATAGACATTTTGTTTCAACTCTTCTGGTGTCTTTTCAAGTGAGAAGACACCAGAAGTGTTGAAACAAAATAGCTATTTTTGTAGTGATGTTTTAATATGTTATAATTCTTGAATAAATAAATATATTATTCTATCTACCAGTTCTATCGTAACTATAAGTGAAAAGAATTTACGATTTTTTAAAATTCTTTCACTCCAACCAAGGCAACACAAGGGGTTACTGAGTGTGAAATAATATATTTAAAAGAAAAACATTATTAAGGATTGAGAACGATACAGGAACAGAAACTTAGAGGACAGAAGACTGGCATTGCATTTAAATTTTGGAAGTTCAAAGTTGGCTGGAAAGCATGGAGCCCGAAAGGATTTCCCCAAGCGAGGAGTACGAGAAACAAAACTGTTAGCATAGAACTTGCGGTTACATCTAGCCAATTCAGCTGTAAAATGGTGGGACCTTTCAGCCAATCTAGTACTGCGCTTAAATTCATAAAGTTTAGGTACCATAGAGAAAAGTTCATCAGAACAATTACCACGGAGGTATTTAATAAAATTTTAAAAAAAGTGAAGCTACGGTGGTGGTAAATTGACTGCAGCCGAGATGCCAGATCAGGACTAATGACATTGCAGATTTTTCTTTAGATTTCACCAAGGGTCTCTAAATGTATTTGATATGTCCCGGAAGGGGATATATTTGAACGAAGTAGCTAAGTGGTTTTGGCTACTATAACCAAGTAGAATACGGTAGCAGTAATCGACTGGTACGCGTCGTAGTCGCAGGTAAGAAGTGTACATCAATGGCGTAGTCCGATGGGCGTCGTTATAGACTTAGCTCTCAGACTAAGGCTCTTGACTTCTTCTGACTCTCCTAAACGTCCATCGATATTTATGACGGACACCAGCCAATCACACTCCCGTGAGGGGGAACACAGGTGTATGCATATTCCATTATATCAGTATTGCAAAAGCACCAAACCATATGAGGTGGCTATATTTTATTCATGGACGAATGGTAGACTTATAAATATGTAAGATAGATTCCATCGAGGAAAAATTCCTAGCACCACAGAATGAACCAATTTTTGCAATGGTAGACCCTAGCAATTGATTCAATATAATCTTTCCGCTTCATTTCAGCTGATAAATGCTAGCCCGAGAAGACACAACTAGTCAATCTGAAGGAGGTTAGCATCAGCCATTTTAATGGAACGCAGACAGGAGTCTCTGAGACGATTAAACAAGAGTAGCTTCGTTTTGAATACGTTATTGGAATCAAATAAGGATTAGAAACCGACAAAATGATAAAATAAGGAACAAATAGGAAATCTTTATGAATTTAACATGTTTCGTTTTTAGTATCTGTCTATATTTCTGAGATGAGGTATTGTGTACACTATTTACATTATTCGAACTGTTGTCCTCATCTTTGTTGCCATATTTATCCAATCCTTCAGTATCTGTCTATATTTCTGAGATGAGGTATTATGTACACTATTTACATTATTCAGACTATTGTCCTCATCTTTGTTGCTATATTTATCCAATCCTTCAATATCTGTCTATATTTCTGAGATGAGGTATTATGTACACTATTTACATTATTCGGACTATTATCCTCATCTTTGTTGCCATATTTATTACAACGTTACGGCCCTTCAATATCTGTCTATATTTCTGAGATGAGGTATTATGTACACTATTTACATTATTCGGACTATTGTCCTCATCTTTTTCGCAATGTTTATCACAACGATTCGGCCCTTCAGTATCTGTCTATATTTCTGAGATGAGGTATTATGTACACTATTTACATTATTCGGACTATTGTCCTCATCTTTGTTGCCATATTTATTACAACGTTTCGGCTGTTGTACGCCCCAGCCTTCTTCAGCTGGTTGGAATGTAGAATTGAACCCTTTATTTCGCTCGCTGGGGTAGACTGTTCTAGTTCCACGTGCAATATCTAATGGATCAGTTATCTCCTGTTAATTCTCCATCGCCTTAACCAGGTTTTGAACTCACACACTCTTTGGGTCCTTTCACTAGATCTAACTAACGCCTTTATTCTACGGTGCCATGTGTGATTGAGGACATCTCGGTATGAATTTCTGCGTATTAGAAACCTAATGTCTTCTGCAACCATTTTGTTCATGCTCAAATTGCAATTTTTTTGCTATTATCATTGCATGTTTTTTCTTTACCAGAGCTCATATTGCAATTTTCGTTGTTATTATTGCTTTTCTCTGGCACACATATTAGTGGTTCCCATAATGTTTTCATTTCTATGCTCGGTCGGCTCAGGAGATTTTTGTGGCCTAGCATATGTGCTTAAGTTTACGAATTTTCCAATGATGTTCTTTGTCTATGATTTCAACCTGATCCCACAGAGGGCGGTGATCTCTCTTTTCTGTCCATAGGTGGTCAGCCACGTCTGATTTTTCCACTTCCTCTCGTGTTACAGCTTTTTGGTGTTTCGTTTTTATTTAAACTTAATGAGAAAATGTTGGAAATGTAGGGAAGAGAATGCTCCATTACTTTCAATTCTGTGTTCTTTATTTTTCATTGGTAAGATAGATCGCATACGTTATTGACTTCTGGTGTTAGTCAGTATGTGTGTGTGTGACCGGAACATTTCCTTTCGCAACTCATTTCCCAAAATTATGACGAAGCTGAAATAAAAGCGAAACATGTTCAATTTATAAACGTTTCCCATTTGATCCTTATTTTATCAAAAGATTTTATCTAAGTTTAACATAAAACATGTCTGCATGTATGTATATATATATCGATGAATGTATCTCCGTGCATAAATGTATATATCTATGTAACGCGCATGGATGTGTGTGTATGAATGTATGTATCCATATGTATTTATAAATGTATTTGCGTATATATTTATGCATGTGTATGCCTCATTCTCTCGCTCTCCCTGTGTTAAGAAAGAAATGGTAAAAAAAAACAACAACACACAAGAGAAGACAGTCATGGTGTGTGGAAGGTGGAGAATAGGCGGTAAAAGGATGTAACCTAAGGCTAGGTATCTGAACTTTGTTTTCATGTCCCGTTGAACTTAGATCCGGCCTTCTCGTACGAGATGTTGGCTGCGAAGGTCTTGTGTGCGTGAGCTTCTCTGCTCTTTTGAGCAAGTCAGCCGGGGTTACCGACCGCTGTCACTTGCACTGAGTCAAGGAAGCAGCCTCCTATATGGCGGCACCAAAGAGATTTTTAAGCTGGGGGCCGCCGGCAGTATCAACGTTTAGTGGAAATAACAAACAAAGGAAGAGATGAGATTGTGGAAATTGGTTTCAGTGACAAAGAAGAAGAAGAAGAAGAAGAAGAAGAAGAAGAAGAAGAAGAAGAAGAAGATAAAAATACTCAGGAACTTTTCAAGACGATTAAGAAGCGAGTGTAGCGGAAAAATGATTAAAAGTCTGAACAAAAAAATAATTGAAAAGATTTTTCCTCAAGGAAATTTCTAAGAACAGTATGATAGTAAGATTTTTAGAAAGATTAAACATTCGAAGGAAGAAGAAAAAAAGAAAGAAAAAAGGCTAATAAAGAATGTAAGAAAAGAAAAGAAAGAAAAACGAATGAAAAAAGATTAAATGAATTTCAGTGTCAATAGAGAAAGGAAAGAAAAAAAAGAAAGAAAACAAGGAAGAAGTAAACTATGATTAAAAAAAGAAGAAGAAAAGAAAAAATCAAGAGAAAAATGAAAGAAAGAAGACCTCGGAAATACTTTATAGAAAAAGTGAAATCAGATTGAGTATGAAAAAGAAAAAGAGAAAAAGAAAAACTAAGAAAAAAAATGAAGGAAATTATAAATAAGGTCCAAGAGAAAAAAGAGGAAAGAAAGAAAAATGTCAAAATTATATTTTGAAAAAAAAAAAAAAACAAATAGAGGAAAAGAAGAAAATAAATGAGAATTAAAACAAAAAAGGAGAAAAAAAAGGAAAATGATGAAGAAACGGCTGAAAGGTAGGTGAAATAAGGAAAAAATACAGAAGGAAAAAGAAGGAAGAAAGAAAGCAAAAAAAGGAAGAAAGAAAGAAAAAAGGACGAAGAGACAAGAAAAAAAGAAGAAACGGCTGAAAAGTAAATGAAGAAAGGATAAAACAAAAAGAAAAAAAAAAAAGAAAAAAGAAAAAAAAGAAAGAAAAAAGAAAGAAAAAGATGGAAGAAAGATAAAAATTCAAGGAAAGAAAGAAGAAAAAGCAGTAAAAGATAAGAAAAGAAAAAAAAGAAGAAACGGCTGAAAAGTAAATGAAGGAAGGAAAAAGAAAGACAGTGAGAAAAAGAAAAAGAAGAAATAAAGTAATACATTATAAAAAGAAGACAGAAAAAAAGAAAGAAAAAAAGCAGTCAAAGAAAGGATCAAAAGTACGTTATAAAAAAGTTAAGTGTTAAATGAAAAGAAAAAATGAAAATGACTGAAAAAAAAAACAAGGAAAAATAGAAAAATAGATAAGATGATTGAAAGACAGAAAAAATGAATACATAAAAAGAAAAATGAAGAAAGAAAGAAGAAAGAAAGATTAAAAAATAAAGAAAGACAATTTTGAAAGTTGATTATTATAACGAGAACAAATCAATGTCGGAGTGCTTTGAACAGTACCAAAGAGTTTGATGTTAAGCGTTTAAAACTGGAAGTCCGAGTAAGAATTGAAACTACATCAATTATATATATATATATACATATAGCGATTTTCTAAGCGCTGCTTAGATGTGGCACCAGGCCGGAAGTATGGAGCACCCAGTGAGGAATGAACTCACTACTCAGTCGTAATAGATTCCAGCGAGACAAGATTGCTAATCATTACACCACGCTGAGGTGCCCAAAGTGATTTTCCAAGCATAGCTTAGATGTGGCCCAAAGCCGAAAGTATGGGGCACCCAGTGAGGATCGAACTCATGACTCAGTTGTAATTTTTCTAGCGAGACAAACTTGCTATATATATATATATATATATATATATATATATATATATATATATATATATATATATATATATATATATTGTTACGAACTTATAGCATATAGATGAACCACGGGTTTAAAAAAACGGAAAATGTGGGATCATTTCTCGGTCTTCACTCAGAAATGGAAGCAACACAAATCAACGAAGAACAGACACAAGACGATGGATTTCAAAATAAAGCATTTATTTATAAATATATATAAAGAAATAAAGAAAGAAAAAAAAAGAACATTCATTTAACAAAGGGGAAGGAGATCATTAAAGAATAGAAGGCGCGAGCGAATACATACATATATGAAAACAGATCAAACCAAGAGAATCAACTTATCTTTCAGTCGAGTTGATATCTTCGCACAAAGTTTTGATTCGCCGAAGCGAGAGTTCTGATGATAAAACAATATCTTGGGCGTCCGACAATTTTCCTGGATTTCTTTTCTTTTCACAAGTGTTCGAGGGTCCACAGCATTTCATACAGGCGTTTGGTTGGGTTGATCTGTTCCATAGCAGTCCTCTCAACCCTAGTCGACAGACTTCGCTGTCTTCTTCATCTCAGTGGGCAGTCTGACGATTTTTTTTCCATCGATGTTCAACTGCCGCTGGTCAGGGGGGAAACTGAAAATCCTTTTTTGGTTTTCGCTGTCCTCAAAGACAGTCACGTGGGTTCCCTTCGTCCTTGACCGGGTACGCAGGAGGATGGGGCGCAAATTACGCAGTGTTTGTGTGATGGACAAAAGTTCAATCCACGCTTAGTATGGTCAGATCACGTGAATCGCAGCAGGAGATCCTGAGGGTGCCTGGAATTCACTTACGGTCAGCCGCCTGATAGCTGCGAAATTTTGGAACCAGGTCATTCTTGCGTCGGGTCACTTCAAAGTTCACGGGCCCATGGCTTGTGGGTGGAAGAGTAGATAAAGAGAGAAAGAATTTGTGAAGAGAAGAGGAGGATATGGCTGATCATAGAATATATTCGCTCGCAAGTCGGAAGCATTGGATTAAATTTCTGTTTTTATTTATTTATTTTTCTTTTATATCTAACTAATTTTCTCTTTATTTAAGATTTTACTTTGGGGTGCTTTTTAGCCTAACGCCTATATGGTTAATGAAATCGTGGCTACGTGACAATATATATATATATATATATATATATATATATATATATATATATATATATTGCTATCATTTTCAATGGACAAATTATTTTCCACCCTCCAACCTTTCTCTCACAGACGGAATGTGGCAAGTGCTCGGACGAGCTGCATTATTTGGTTTTGACAGTTTTAACCTTCATGGCTAGGACACACCATGCTACTCAAATCGCAGCAAACCACCCCGTTCATTCTGTATTCTAATGATGAGAAGTCCCATTCGAACAGTTTCATTCCACTGCACTGTGGAATTCACTCTCAAGATACACCGATCACTATAATCTTAACCTGTTCAAATCTAGCGTTAACTGTTATCTTCCCCTCATATCCATCTTCACTGACTCTTACCCTGTCACTCTATACCTCGAGTGGCTCTTGGGCCTTGTAAAAGGTGAACCTCACTGTAAAAAAACAACAATCACATTGTGTGCTGAAATATTCTAAAATCATTTTTTAGGTTAAAAATAATAGCTATCTTTGATGTTTAATCATCAAGGGAGAAATCATTAATTTTTTAGATTAAAGACATCGAAAGAAATGGTAGGCCAGCGCTACTATCTTCTTCTTTATGTGTTGTTTCCCCTCAATGCATAGGCGGTCATGGCTCACCACAACTTCCTGTCCTTTGTAGCTCTAAATAAATTTTGCCATTTCCTTATTTCTCCTAAACCCTGTTCTACGATCCATTTTTTTCCAAGCTCGTCAAGTGTGTTATTCGCTGTTTTCCTCTTACCCTCAATCAGTCCTGTGAGTACCAGATTTTCGAAGCCCACTTTCGCCATTATATGCTCCAGAAATTTCAACTGTCTCTTCTTGATGTTAGGTATAAGTTTCATTTTGTTTCCATTTTATAAAACCGCGTCGTTGCTCACATGTTCGCTTCACTCTTCTGTAGAACCACATTTCTGTTGCTTCAAGTATCTTCCTCATCTTTGAGGAAATTGTTCAGCATTCACTGCTATCGCGTAACAGATCAGTACATCTTTCTTTGTTTCTAATGAAATTTTTCTGTTTCTTAATACTCTGCTTAGATTTTGGGAAGCATCTTTGTCTATCTTAGCGCATCTTCCGATTTCAGTGTCGCATTTTCCGTCCTCTGTTATAATACTTCCCAGATACTTAAATTTTTGTGGTTGTTTGATTTTAAATGATAAGCTTTATCTGTGTATATCGCTCAAATATAACCGATGCTAAAAGACGACGTAAAACTGTTGCATATTTGTCTCGAGCACAAGAATTTGCTGCATCACTATATATCAAATAATTAGAGTGAATGTACATGTCATATCGCTGGTCAAATGATGATGGTGATATATGTTGATGGTTAGTGTTGTGGATTCCGAGATGAATTCGGTCTCCAATGAATGACAAACGCAAGAAATAAAGATGAGAAATTAAATGTATTTACACAATAATACAATGGGTAATTCTGTTAGTAAATCCAGGAACGCGTAATAATATATATATATATATATATATATATATATATATATATATATATATATATATAGTCTCGAAGTAGGACTTCTTTAGAGTCTACGTGCTTGTAACTGACTTCTTCCAGCAGTTACCTCACACTATTACTCTACCTCCAACTCAATCACAATCTCTGCTCACTCTCTCAATCTCTTTCAATCTCTGTATATTCTGACTGACACAGGGTATTTAACGGCAACAATCCAAGTAACACTCTGGTCGAGTCCACTTATATGAAAAAGGGGTGGACCCCATAACAGTTAGACAGTTTGTCGTCGACTTACGACCTAAAAAACTTTCGACTTTACGCCCATTCCAGCGAATTGGTATGTCTGTTCATTTCGCCACAACTGCTTCACGGCTGGGAGCGTGATTGTTTTCCAGCTTTGTGTGCGACAATTCCCGCCCCAGCTTCTGGAAAAAGCTAGCAATTTCCAGATGGGATAACAACGTGTGCACGGGCGCCAGATGTGGAAGCATCGAAGCTCAGCATTAGGACCGCCTCGGGAAAACTCATTCTCACACCCCGAGTCAGTTAGTGTCTTTGACATTTTTCTTACAAAAAACCCCCAAAAAACAAAAAACCCAAAGGCTTTCTAATGCACAGACGAAGGGTAGAAATTTATTACAGGCTTTGAATGATGGCGCCGGAAAAGGCAACGGTTAGGAATTTACGGCTTGTACTGGCCGGTTCAAGAGATTCAAGAAAATATTACAAATTCATTATGTTCGTGTGACTAGAGAAACAGCGAGTGCTGATAAGGAAGTGGCCAGTGCAGATGGAGTAGCAGCGAGTGCAGATGGGATAGCAACGTGTGCATATGAGAAAGCAACAGGTGCAAATCGGAAAGCAGCGAATGCAGATGTGGAAGCATCGAGTGTAGAATAGGAAGCAGCGGGTGCAGATGCAGATGAGGAAGAAAAAAAGAGTGCAGAATAGGAAGCAGCAGAATGGGAAACAAGCAGTGCAGATGGGGAAGAAGTCGTTTGCAGATAGATGGAAGCAGCGAGAATAGCAGACTGGACACAGAAATAGAAGCAAGCAGATGTGGGAGATGATGAATGGGGAGCGGATGCAGATGAGGAAGCAGTCAGTTCAGATGGGGGAAACAGTGAAGAATAGCGAATGGATGAAGCATCGAGTGTAGATGAGGAAGCAGCAAGTTCAGATGGGGTAACAGCGAGTGCAGATGGAATAGCAGCGAGTGCAGATGGGGAAGCGTCGTTTGCAGATGAGGAAGTAGCGTGTCAGATGGGGTAGCAGCGAGTGCAGAATATGAAGCAGCGAGTGCAGACAGGACAGAAACAAGTGTAGATGATGAAGCAGCGAGTGCAGACATGAGGAAGCAGTCAGTTCAGATGGGGAAACAGTGTGCAGATGGAGTAGCAGCGAGTGTAGATGAAGAAGAATAGGAAGCAGCGAGTGCAGATGTGGAAGCAGCGAGTGTAGAATAGGAAGCAGCGGGTGCAGATGGGGAAGAAGCGAGTGTAGAATAGGAAGCAGCGAGTGCAGATGTGGAAGCAGCGAGTGTAGAATAGGAAGCAGCGGGTGCAGATGGGGAAGAAGCGAGTGCAAATAGGAAAGCAGCGAGTGCAGATGAGGAAACAACGAGTGCAGATGGAATAGCAGCGTGTGCAGATGGGGAAGCGTCGTTTGCAGATAAGGAAGCAGCGAGTGCAGATGGGGTAGCCGCAGAATATGAAGCAGCGAATGCAGATGCGGTAGTGCCAAGTGCAGATGAGGAAGACAGCCTGAATGCAAATGGTGTATCAGCGAATGCAGATGAGGTAGCAGCAAGTGAAACAGTAAAAATATTTATTAAAAAAAATACAATAATGCCTAAAGGAAAATAAATATAGTTTGCAAAATTAAAATGGTCGTAACCAATCGAAATCGTAAGTCGATGACCTGTACTAGCAAATTCTACTTGTCTATATATAACCGTTACGCTTTGCAAACAACTCCTGACTCGATTACCGTTGCTCAACCGACATCAGGGAATGTCTGTCGCCAGAGTATCTCAGTGTTCGAATGTATCAATATCCAGCTAATCTTTTTAACTTTTATCTTTCTTAAATAATTTTATTAATTTTTTCCATTAATTTAATATGCAGAGAGAGAGAAAGATATATATATATATATATATATATATATATATATAGAGAGAGAGAGAGAGAGAGGCAGAGAGAGAAAGAACTAGACTGAAAGAAAGAGAGAACGAGAGAGACAGAGACGGAGACAGAGAGAGAGGGAAGGAGAGAGAGGGAAGGAGAGAGAGGGAAGGAGAGAGAGGGAAGGAGAGAGAGAGAGGGATGGAGAGAAAGTCAAGCAGATAAACGGGAAAGAGAGACAGTCCGTGTGTGCGTGAGAGCAAGTGAGTGAGTGATAATAAGAGATAGAGGTAGAGAAATAACCTGAAAAATGAGTGTGTGTGAGAGGGAGAGAGAAAGAGAGAGAGAGAGAGAAATAGAGAGAGGCGTAAGTGGTTGGGTGCGTGATATATTCATCTGGGACCATTTTCATTTCATCACCAGTCCTTGGCACTTAAAATGGACATCCCAGTTGGCATGTCAGTTTTGGTTGTAACATTAACTAGATCTTCAAGGGCTGGAGAACACACACACACACACACACATAAACACACCCCTGTGGGCCCTTTCGTCCAACCCTGTCAACCTTACCATCGTTCACCTTTCAACTTTCTTCTCAGGCACAGAACTCGGTCTCGCCTCAGTGTCACGCCGGACAAAACAAAAGTCACAAAACGATGGATTATTTATTTCTTGACCGCTACAAAACTGAAACATGAGAGAAAATGCATGAATTTCTATAAAATCCTCGAGCTGCTTATCCCATTAGTGTATGGAATGAAATCGGAAAGTTCTCGATTGGAGCGTTCAAATGGACGCACAGCTAACGTTCATTTGTACCCAGTAGGGAATTATCAGAATTGAAGAAGTATTTCGCTGTATCCTATTATTATTATTATTATTATTATTATTATTATTTCTTCTTCTTCTTCTTTTTCCCTCTCTCCATTCTTCTTCTTCCTCCCCCTCCTCCCATCCTCCTTCTCATTCTTCTTCTTCTTCTTCTTCTTCTTCTTCTTCTTCTTCTTCTTCTTCTCGAGGATTGGGGCGTTTCCCAACAGCGCTGGTTCGAACGGGTGTGACACGCTGGAATGATCACGTTTGCTTTTTGATTCATGGTCACCCAAGGTTATTTACGCGTAAGTGAATGTAACAAATTTGACTGGAATCCGAACTTGATTCATCTAACTCCTTATTCCGAGCCATTACCCATTACACCAGCCACACATCCCAACTTACAGCTCCTTGTATTCCCAAACGGCCATCTAAATAACTAGATAGACACGACTCGACGTTGTCAACAAGATATGACTGTAAGTGCATATTGGAGTCTTCTTATTCTTCTCCAGATTTATTCGAGAGAAATGGGAATTTTTCGTCTGTGAAGATAGGGTTTGCAAGGTTGAAAACAATTCATCAGCCGTGCTTTCAAAAGAAAAAACTTTTTTCCCCAATTTCTTTGAGAAGAACTTTCACTGAATCCATATTACTGTACTAGTTTAGACTAGTTTAGACAAATTCGGTAATGTTAGTTGCATTCATGTGTAGATTCCATATATGCAATGAAAACAAGAAAAAAGCAAAACAAAAAAACTACTGAATATGATATTTGTGTAACCTATAATTAAATCTAGATATTTTGTAATAAAGACAGACCAGATGCCGCAAAGGAAGTATAATGAACTACGTTTAACTGTACAAAATAAGAAGGTGATAACCTGTAGATGGTTTGTAGGGAATCCTTGACTATGAACTCTATCTGTAAAGAAAACGACTGATTCGAATAAGTACCGTTCCCATACAAGCCGGTCATAGTAAAATCGACAAAAAGACTTTAGAAGATTACATAAGATAAAGCTCATAATATTCCGTCAGGTTAAAGCTCGACCACATTTTTATTTGGTAACAAAGCAAAAATTGTTACGACTTGGTCGAGGCATTTCGCCAATCTGCAGTTGTGACTAGACATACCATCTTCAGATTACCATTTACCAAAGAATTTCAGTTTCCTAGTAGACACCTACAGCTGTTCTTCGCTAAGAAGGATAAACAAAACTCTCAGGTGGAATTGGAATTTACTGGAACATAGGAGAATCTAGCGAAAGCTATTTTGTTTAATAAAGTTAATGTTGAACAAAGTAGCCATTTATTCATTTCAATAAATCGAAGGAACTTTTTCGCTCATCCAATACAATCGAGACAACAACAATAGAATGGGAAGAATATTCGTCAAGCCCCTGTAAATATTGTGTGCAATTCTACGAGTGAGTGCTGAAAATTTCTTGACCTGAACAACTCTTCACTCCAACATATCTATCTATCTATCTATCTATCTATCTATCTATCTATCTATCTATCTATCTATCTATCTATCTCAGCCATTCTATCTATCTATCTATCTATCTATCTATCTATCTATCTATCTATCTATCTCAGCCATTCTATCTATCTATCTATCTATCTATCTATCTATCTATCTATCTATCTATCTATCTATCTATCTATCTATCTATCTCAGCCATTCTATCTATCTATCTATCTATCTATCTATCTATCTATCTATCTACAGGTTCTCCTCAAAAATGTGCTCACTTTTTGACTTCGTCGTGAATATTTATACACCTGCATTTAATTTCAATTACCATTTAATTGAACCCATTAATCTTCTTTGTAAGTTATATAATTAATTATTTTTAATTTCAACCATTAAGCTTGTTTGCAAGTCAATAAATGCTACCTTTAATTTCATTTAAAGTGTGAATACATTTTTCAGGAAACCCTATATATATATATATATATATATATATATATATATATATATATATATATATATATATCAGGGGATCAATTAAAATACGCGACCATAATTTCGACCTGACGGTTTCTTTGGGCGATACTTTTAAAATGACCGCTTTAATGTTTTTTTTTAAAACAAAAAACACAAAGAATTCTACATAATTATCTTTTTTAAAAAAAATAACGGCTCCCGATGATTGAAAGGCAAATTTTACAATGAATGCCAAAAATTTGTGCTGCAGTAATCAAGGGTAAAGGAGAATATTTTGACGAGAGAAAAATTTAATCATAAAAGCAGTTTTTTTTTTGTCATAATTACATTTCCAATATAAAATCATCTCTCACCTTTTTTTAACGATGTATATGATAATCTATTATTTAAATACAAAACAGCGTTTTTTGTGTTCAATTTAAAGAAATTACCAGGGTTGACCTGAAACTTTTGAACTTTAGTGCATATATATATATATATATATATATATATATATATGATAATAAGCATTTTTGTACCATTATTGAAAGACGAAAGGAAATCAACGTGTTTATGCATATTATATTTATCCCGAGTACTTTCGACAGCCATGCCATGACACAACATTGTTCACTACACATATAAGAAATTTAATTTTCAGATGACCGCAACAAATTTTTGTCTTTCACATCAATGAACACTACAATATCTATCCTGTAATTAATAATACCCTGATGATCATATTGTGATATGTCGAAAGTACTCGGTAAATAAATACAATATCTATCAACACGGCGATTTCCTCTCATCTTTCAATAATGACAGAAAAAAGCTTATCTGTGAATGTGAAAGGATCCTACCGAGAATAAGTAGACAGAATATGTCCAAATTATTCAACGAAACATGTCTCAATATATATATATATATATATATATATATATATATACACAGAAGGAATATTTTATCAAATGTTTACTTTTTTAGCGCTCTTTCGGACACTTCTCTAGCCATTTTAAAGTGGGGGTGGTTTTTGATGTTATTTATTTTCATGTTTTGACTGTGTGAATTGACATCATTATCCGTGATGTATACAATCACACTTCTCTCCCACCCATCAATATTAAACTCACTATTTAAAAAAAAACATTATCAGCATGTTCCACTCAAGTACATTTCCATTATCACCTAGGCAATATTTATACTCAGACGGTATCGCGATGGGATATCCTTTAGGTCCCCTTTTTTCTAATTATTATATGGCACATTTAGAAAATAAAATACTTGATGGCACTAATAAGCCCCCTATATAAGTAAGATACATTTTGGCTAAAATATTGAGCATATTACAAATTTATAAACAAATTTGAAAGTCACTCCGTCCTCAAATATACACTAGAACTCATTATTAATTATACTGATGTACTGATTGATTCCAGCACACATAAACTTATTACTTCTCTATGTAGAAAAACCT
>CAHIKZ030004724.1:3517500-3545000 GCA_903632075.3 Acanthosepion pharaonis | reverse complement strand
AGCACACAAAGCCTGATACATTTTGGTATATAGTAATATCGACATGTACACTTGTGTGCGTGTGTGTATGCGATCCCATGTATGTTATACCCGTGTCTCATAATGTATCTTAATTTGTACACCCAGAAGAGGAAACTGACCTTTTTTTTAAAATCACATATTGTCTTTTTTTTAAGATTGTTTTCTTTTTAGTTTCTATGTTTCCTCGAGGGTTTAGTTAAGCTTACCGTTAACCACAAAATTTTGATTTCGCTTTCGAGTTTTCGTTATTCTAAACCAGTACAAAAACATCGGACTGTTCCGCAGAATCTAACCGATTCCTTCTTCTTATTTAAATCTGCAAAAGAATTAGCATTTTTCTTTTTTCCGCCATTTTAATTAGAACTTTATATCTTCCTCTTAGAATTTACAATGGAGGTCTTCAACATTCCCTGCCTTCCTTATTTCATCACAACGGTTTCAGTCGATCACCCCCCTCCAAGTTTTCTAGTAACGCCCTCCAACCTCAGGGGATAAAAACCAAGTAAACAATAAAAGTATTCACTGAGACTTTATTTATTATTATTTTTAAATATTTGTTTTCTGTTTTCATTACTTTTTTTTTTATTTGTGGTAAGCTGCTTCAAATAATTGAAGAGATCTGTTGAAACTGTAACCCAACGGACGCCATTTCTTATTTGCCACTTCATTCAGAGAATGTTGTTTCGCGCCAAAAAAGTTTTTGTGGCGCGAAGTAATTGAGGTTCGCGCGAAAAGGAAGATAAGCGAACAGGCGAAAATGCTTTATATGGTTCTTGCTTTTTATTCTTTTCTTTTTTGTTTTTTTTATTTTATTTTATTTTTCATTTTACTTTTTCTCTTTCTGGTTGAGGAAATGCACTGATGAAACGATTTAGAATGTGCATGGATTGATCGATGTCTCTTTTCAATGCACGAAGAATGGACAACGGTACAATCAAGAAAGAAGGAAGATTCGAAAAAATAAGAAAAAAAAAGAATGAGAAAAAACAACACAAAAGAGACAAGTCAAAATACTTATAAGAAGGTAGAGAAGATATAAACAGAAGTGTCAAATTGATACATTTGCAAACAAAGAGAATAGAAAATTATCAATATTTTTTTTTCCCTTTTTCGTTTTATATCTGTGGGATGGTTTAGGAAATATGTAGACAAAAATAAAAAAAAATAGAAAGAAAGGAAAGAAGGAGACAGGAATGAAAAAGAGAATGAGTAAAGTTAGAAAAGGATAAACCAATGAATGAACGAAAGAAATCGAGAAAGAAAGAAAACAGAGCTGGAACAAGGAATGAATAAAGAGAGCAACAAACAAAGAAAATCAAGAAGAAATAAGAAAGAAATACCTTACTGAAAGAAAGAGGAAATAAACGAAGAAAGAAAAAAGAAAAAATATCGAAAGAAAAAAGAAAAGAAGAAAAACGGACGAATGAAAAAAAGAAAGAAAAGAAAAATAAACGAAGAAGAAAATAAGAAAATGTAATATGGAGAGACAAAAGGAGAAAGAGAGAAAGACAGAGGAGAGAGAAATCGAGATGAAGAAGAGCAAGAAAGAGAGAGAAGCAGAGAGAGAGAGAGATTGAGATGAAGAAAAGAAAGGGAGGAAAGAAAAGGAAAGAGAGAAGTCGATATGATGAAAGAGAGAAAATAAAGAGAGAGAACTAGCGCTAGGTAATGCAAGAAGGGGAGGGAAATTGAAATAAAGAGTGAATGAAGAAACAAAAAGAGAAATAATGAAGAATAGAGACAAAGACAAGAAAGAGAAAGAAAGGAAGTAAAAAAAAAATGAGATAGTGCAGGAGAAAGACAAAAAGAAAGAGAAAGAGAGCGCGAAGAATAAGAAGGAAAGACAAATAAAAATAGAGAGAAAAACAGAAGAAAGAGATAGAAACAGACGCAAAAAAGAGAGAAACAAGTGAGAAAAAGAGAACAAGAAAAAAGGAGAATGAGAAAGAAAATAAGAAAGAGTAAGATAGTAAGAGAAATAGAACACATGACACACATGGCCCAGTGGATAAAGGCGTTGGTTAGATCCAACAATAAAGAAAAGAAACACAAAAAGTTTGAGTTCAATACCCGGTTAAGGCAGTGGAGAACTTTCGGGTTAAAATTAACAGGAGATAATTGATAGCTTACATCGATCAAAACATGTCAAGTGGAACTAGAACATTCTACCCCAGTGAGCGAAATAAAGGGTTCAGTTCGACATTTCAACCACCTGAAGAAGGCCGGAGCGTACAACGGCCGAAACGTTGTGATAAATATGGCGGCAAAGATGAGGACAATAGTCCGAATAATGTAAATAATGTACATAATACCTCATCTCAGAAATATAGAGAGACTCAGATAAATAGAAATCGTAAGAAACATAGGAAAATGGTAAGAGAAAGAGAAACAAAAGAGAGAAAAGTGAGTAAAAAGAGAGAGAAATGAGAAAAAAAGAGAGATAAACAGAAATAAAAAACAAAAGAAGAAAAAAAGAGAGAAAAATGAAGAAAAAAAGAGAGAAAAATGAAGAAAAAAAAACCAGAAACGAAGGAAGACAAAAGGAGTAAAAAAAAGAAAAGTGATAAAATGAAAGAGAGTTAGGCTTAAGGCCATATCACGTTGAAATTCCGGTTCTCGTATGATCACAAAAGTTGAGCAACGTCGCGCCTGGTTAGTACCTAGAAGGGTGACTGCTTGGGAATACCAGTTGTAGTAAGTTTGGATGAGTGACAGGTGTAATAATGATTCGGAATTAGAAATCGAAGAGCCGAGTTCCAATTCCAGTCGGGTTCGTTATATTGACTTACGTGTTAATACCTCACTCCCCCCCCAGTTATGGTTTAATTAGTAGGACTTGTATTAGTAAATCAATTTTTTTAATTTCCAAAATATTCTTACAATCCCAAATTAAAATTTAAATAACCTGAAAAGGGTTGATAAACAGTAAAAAAAATCAATCAATCGATATAATATGCGTGTTATGGGTATAGTAGCATAGTTTAATCGCATGATGAATATGATGGATGTTGAATAAGGTTGGTAAACTGTAAACAACAAATCAATCAAACATGAAAGAGAGAGAGAGAGAGAGAGAGAGAGAGAGAGAGAGTTTAATAGTTGGAAGAAGAAATTGCTATCCAGTGACGTACCAACAGTCACGTGATACAAATCTAGTGTCGTGTCATGACAGATTTTGTATGGCGTATTGAAGTGATCAGAGGATTGTGGTGGCCATACCAACGGTCCGCAACAACCTGTCCAACGATTTGGGAAACTTAGGACGAGAGAAGCCCGAACAGTACGGGCAAAATGAGGCGGTGCCCCATCCTGTTAGAAATACACTGCTCGTCTGATTTGTCGGGGTGTTTTTTCAATGGCAAACTCTTGCAGAATTTGTAAGTAAGCATTTTCAGTCACCGTTTGAGTTGTAAAGAAATATGAGCCAATTACATCCTATGATTTCTGGTTATGGGCTATGATAAGGGATCACGTGTATAGCAAAAAAGTTAAAGACATTGAAGAACAGAATAAATTCCCCGTGACCGCTCGTTTTTGTGCATCAATCGTGCTGGTGGATAGTAAGCAGTAGTATGATTCCTTTCATACTAGTGCTAACATAATTTTGACTCACGCTGTATATTCATCTATAAAATTTATGTTGTGAAATTATTTTCTATATGCATCTTTGTCCAATTTGCGCTTTTCTCTTTGTGATGATTATTAGCCTTCGTAGGTTAGTTGCTTTCATGTCTTTAGCCACGGTTTTTAACCCATTAATACCCATCCATACTGGCAATAAACCGCTTGCATACGGATAGAAAATGAATTCAATAATTATACAAAAATAGAAACAGGTGTAAGACAAGGATGTGTCTTTTTTTAAGCATTTCACCCCAAACAAGGCGGGAGTGCCACTAGCACGCAAGGGGTTACAGAGGATTGGGAGCAAGAGTAAAGAGGCGTGATAGAGGAAAGGATGAATAGAAGGATGGGGAATAGATCAAGGTATTTGGAGATGTCGATTTAAATTACATTTGAAGATTTGGAGATTATAGCTATCAAGGAAGGAAGTAAGAGGAAGGGAGTTCCACAGATGGGAAGTGTGAGACATGAAGCTATTGTAGAAGAGACGGCTACATTTAACCGTTTGGACAGTGAAAGGGTGGGCCTGAGATGCCGACCTAGTGGCACGTTTAAATTCTTTGAGGACACATCGCACAGTGGCGTACAACGGCCGAAACGTTGTGATAAATATGGCGACAAAGATGAAGACAATAGTCCGAATAATGTAAATAGTGTACATAATACTTCATTTCAGAAATATAGACAGATACTGAAAGGCCGAATCGTTGTGATAAACATGGCGACAAAGATGAGAACAATAGTCCGAATAATGTAAATAGTGTACATAATACCTCATCTCATAAATATAGACAGATACTGAAGGATCGGATAAATATGGCAATAAAGATAAAGACAATAGTCCGAATAATGTAAATAGTGTACATAAACCTCATCTCAGAAATATAGACAGATACTGAAAGGCCGAATCGTTGTGATGAATATGGCAAGAAAGATGAGGACAATAGTCCGAATAATGTAAATAGTGTACATAATACCACATTTCAGAACTATAGACAGACTACAATCTTAACAACATACGATATGCTGATGACATCGAACTGATACCAGACACAGAATGGAAACTACAAGAACTCCTGCAGATGATAGTGAAAATAAATCAAAAAGAAAACATCAACTGCAAGAAGACAGAATACATGGTTGTTAGCAAACGGAACAACTCAATATGTAAATTACAAATCATATAAATGCAACATCTTAAATATCTGAGAAGTGTTTTAACAGAGAACCGAAAGTGCGCCACTCTAATCCGAAGACGCATTGGGATGGCGAAAGATGCTTTTCAAAATCTAAGCAATGTATTAAGAAATAGAAAAATCGTTAGAAACTGTTACGTAATATCAGTCCTGCTATATGGCAGTGCATTATGGGCAATCTCCTCACAGATGAAGAAATGACAACAGAAATATGGTTCTACAGAAGGATGCTGAGAATACCTTGATCTAAACATGTGATCAACGAATCAGTTTTGGGGAAACAAAAAAGGACACATACTTAACATCAGGAAGAGATAGTCGAAATTTCTAGGTTTCATAATGAAGAAAAAGGGTTTGCAACATTTGTTACTAACGGGAGAGATTAAAATGTAAGAGGGACAGCGGAAAACAATGTATAACCTACACCCTTGTGCAAATTAATTGAAACAACCACTATAGTTTCCTTTCTTTTACCATGCGGTCAGTTTTAGTTCCACTGCAGTGACGGGGTGTAATCGATTTATATTTTTCCTCAGATTAGATGCAGTGGTGTGCAGTAATATGAATCTATTTTCTAGGTGTATGATGAAATTTGTTTGGCATTGAAAAATATTGCGTCATACGTGATTGCATCAGATTTTTATCACGCCCAGAAACTATTGTCTCGACTGTCGATTAGTTATCCCACGAACATTGTCTACCATGGATGTTGCTGCAAGGAAGCGTACAAAAATAACTCTGCACGAACACAATGACAAGCCTAACCAGTGAGCAAAGCAAAGTATTATCGACTGGCTTGGAAACTCTCCTGATTTAAATCCAATCGAAGGTCAGTGGCCAATGTGTAAGGAAGATTTCGTGGAATGGACATACGAAGTACTAACGTGTGCACTGGGTCATGTTTCATTGGAAAAATATGAAAAAAGTTAATAATAATGGAATTATTCGTTTTGTTTCAATTAATTTGCACAGGGGTGGGGTACCTATCAAGTTTCCAACCTATAAAGTTGTTTGCTGATGAACCTGAAAACTAACCGAAATATTCCATTTGTTTTATTATTATTGTTATAGGCGGGCGATATAATGTGGCTATTTTACAACAATAAATTGTCAAACACGCGAAATAATTGACCAATCCCCGTACAGAATTGATGCTCTGTGTATTGTTAGGATTAGTAGAAGATTTACGGTTATGCACTTCTACTCGAGAACATTCTTTATTCATTATTTGTTCTGAAAAAATTGTCAAGTTTGGAATATGAAAATTTGACATGGACATAGCGGTAGAATATTAAAAAGCTAGCGACATTGCGTCTGGAAAAGAGACTGAAAAGTGGAGAATAATTTATCCCCGCTCCCAAATAGAACAAGTTTATCGATTATTAACTCTATGAAGGCTAGAAAGTAAAAACTGTTCAGCTCTAGGCCAGATATTGCAACAATGAGAGTTGGTGACATCATTTTTTCAAAAGCAATGCCAATCATAAAATTAGGGAGCTATTTTACATATTAGATTTTGGTAACTAAATCGTTCCTTTGAGGACAACATAACACAGAAAAAGGAGTAGATTAGGTGATATTTGGCACAAGCCCTTTTACTCTGATCTTCATAATATTCTTAGACAATAGATGACAGCCATTTCTTGTATCAACATGAATGAAATTAACTGAGATTTTAAACCGAATGGCCACTACAAACTACACACGTATACTTTTAAAACCAATGATAATTGGTAATATAAATATCTACTTTGAGTCAAAATAAATCCCTGTAAGCACTTTGGGTAAGCCCCAGAGATGATTTGAGAAAGATTTTGACAAATCCGTTGAGGCAATGACGAAGGCATTAATAGCTTTAAATGGACATATATCAACAGTATGCAGCGTTTTATACGCATCCACCTTTGAAGTTTCATATTGTTGTGTCTCTGAACGCATTTCAGGTCTAAAGTACGTGTACACAAACACTCGCGCACACACACGCACAGACACAAATACACACACATACACACACATATATATATACATAATATCGAAAACCGAAGAAATATACATCTAGCCATCAATCTATCTATCTGTGTGTCTGTCTGTCTGTCTGTCACTCTCTCTCTCTCTCTATATATATATATATATATATATATATATATATATATATATATATATATATATATATATATATATATATATATATACTGACTCTCCCGGTCGAATTCGACGTATGAAGATCAAGCAAATCAGTTTCTACGAAAACCGACAGCCCGACAATAGTACAGGAGATTTGATTATAGTGGTGAAGGTTTCGTGCAGGACCATCCACACTTTGTGAAAGGCCGAATACAGAGACCTGGTGCACTACGTGCCACAAGGTCCCCAAACGACCCTCTGCAGGTTTTGAATTCAGAGTTTTCCTTCTCCTAGACCAGTTACCATCCAAGGCTATAGAACCCAGTCTGTCCTGCTATTTACCCATAGCTGGGGGGAGAAGAAGAGGTTTCACACCTTTCCCAAGGGTATTAGCACGTAAGTGAATGCAATGAATTCGACTGGAATTCGAACTCAGCACTCCGATTCCTCCATGCCTCCCGTATATATATATATATATATATATATATATATATATATATATATATATATATATATATATATATACGAAGATATATTTCGAAAACCGAAAAGAATAAATAAAAATATATTAAATAAAAATAAATGAGAAAAAAAAAACAAGTAAAATAAATTAATCTAAATAAATAATAAGCAAATTAACAAACCACCCCGCTAAAATAACCGTTAGAATAGACTACCCACAATGCACCACTGAACCGTATATATAAATAGTCGAGAAAAACGAACAATACATGAGGCCTGATGATTGCATGAAACAGCCTCTGAGCGTTGACTGCAATGTTCACTTCTATTTACACACGCTCTATCTCTGATATTGAGCACTTTATCCCATAAATATAGCATACATTAAGACTATATATATATATATATATATATATATATATATATATATATATATATATATATATATATTCACCTTGAAAATAGCTAAATGTATAGCCGAAAGCGCTCGGATAAAAAGAACATTTATACAGCTTTTATATAATTCATCAACCGAAAAGAAAAAAAAAAAAATCTTAGATCACGAGAAATTGTAGAAAAAATAAATCAAATCTGTCGTATACAATGAAATGTGCATGAAAGAAGGATTACTGCCTAAATACACAAGTATATATATATATATATATATATATATATATATATATATATATATATATATATATATATATATATATTCAGGATATTCCTATCGTCTTTGATGTATGAAGGTACAGCAACTCTGTTCTTAGAAGCGAACAGCCAGACTACTCACACATATGATTTGATTAGAGCAGAAACAATCACATTTTTTGGAAGAGCCGAATACACAGAACTGGTGTGCCACAAGGTTCCCAAACCAACAAAACTCCTCAGGTTTTGAATTCAAATTTTCCCTTCTCCTAGAACTGTTGCTATCCAAGGTATCAGGATCCAGTCATTCCTGTTATTGACCAATAAGAAGAAGAGTGACGGATTCACACATTTCATGAACTGGAAAAGCAAAGGATTCATTTCCTTTAGTTCCATTTGAAAACTTCATCTTTCTTATAATCGCAATTTGGAGTCTTGCGATTAAAAAAGATAAGATTAATAAGAAAGATGAAGTTGAAGTTGAATCTGGGTTGAATCTGTGGAGTTTCTCTCATTTTAAGAGAGATACCTCCCGCTCTCTTCTTATCACAACTCGTGAAGTTTGTCCTGCCAAGGCTTCGATATGGGTAGGCTCTGTATCAGTTTTTTAACTGCTGTTAAATTTAAAATTTAAAATCTCTAGTTCCGATATTGAATGCTATTATTCATTGAATAAGGCTGACGACTGAATAAGGCTGACTATACTCAGGTCATTTTTAGAGAAACAGACTATATGTTCATTATAATATTGATTTTTATATATATATATATTATATTTATATGTTCTGTTATAATATTGATCTCTTTATATATATATATATATATATATATATATATATATATATATAGTAAATTCCCAGATGAATTCTGTGGACAAGACAGATTAGGTATATATATATATATATATATATATATATATATATATATATATATATATATATATATATAGTTAAATTCCCAGATGAATTCTGTGGACAAGACAGATTGGTATACCATATATATATATATATATATATATATATATATATATATAAGAGAAAATTTATTTACTTTTATTATTTTTTTGTCACGTGGTTATGGTTATATTTGGCTTTAGCAATAAATACTGTTCCATAATTTTCCTTTTCAGCCGGCATTTTCCTGAAGATCCATTTAGGTGAAACCTAGGTAGGTTTGCCTGGCTCCTTAAGATTATCTTAGGTTTTGCTTTACGTAGGGTATTGAGCAATTTACGTAGTTGTCTTTTTACTCATTTTTTTTTTTTTGACTTGACGCATAAACACTCGACGAACGATTGTTTTCGCCTTCTTTTAATGTTCTTGGTTCTTTCTTTTTTTATTCCCCATTTTTTCTCGGATACCGATTTTTTCTACCACAAATTGAGCTATCCGAATTTTTCCCACACCAGTACCACCATTTATATATGTAAGAAAAATTCAAAAATACCTCATATGTATACATATTTCAGCCCACGAGATCTACCTTGCAGGATTTGTTAACACCAAGGTGTTAGGAAATAAAATAATAATAATATAAAAATATATATTTTATTTCCTAACCCCTTGGTGTTGACAAATCCTGAAAGAGAGTTCTTGGGTGAAATTACCATGCGTATGGGGTATATTTGAATTTCTCTTTGTATGTAAATTATTTATATATGCTCTGTAATAGATACATTAAACTCTTTTTGTGGATCAGTTTTAATATTTTATATTATTAAGATTCACTTGGATTATTTACCCACGGATTTTTACCAGTATATATATATATATATATATATATATGAAATTAATAAAAGGTTTGACACTTAGCTGATGGATGTTACCTTCGGCATCCCAGAATTTCATAGACGAACCCTCCGAGAATCATACCGTCCACTTGTCCGATATATATATATATATATATATATATATATTAAAAAGAAGAGAAGAGAGGTGCCGTAAACGTTTTTGGTTGTAATGTGGATTTATTTAGAAAAAATATTATGCTTTGTTTTACATAATTTTACTACACGTGTTTCTGGTCTCGCGACCGTCTTCAGGTAAAAGCGGAGATTTCCACATATTATTAAAAATAATTAATTTTTTCCTTATGCTTTTCAATGTTAAATATTCTCGATATGAGACATTTTCTGTTTTTGTGTTAGTAATCCGAATTTCTTTCTTGAATTGGCAATGAAGAGTTCTGCGCGAAGGGTCATAAAACAATTGGTCCAAGCGAAATGATGCATTAGTTATCGGCATTTTATCTTTTAAAGTTTTACTGAACCCTGTGTGTTCTTGGATCTGTTTCCATTTTTGTGTGTTTCTGTCAGCATGCGTGTATATATGCGTGCGTATATTTCCCCTCCGTACATATACTGTCTTACTATGAGGAATTAGTAAACTCATTTGTATATATATACGCATACACACATACGCACGCGCGCGTTGAATGTGCGACTGGTGTAATGGATAATGGATAATTAGTAATCTAAGAACTGAGTTCCAATTTCAGTTAGGCTCGTTATCTTCACTTACGCGCAAATAACCTTGGGAGAGGTAGGAATCCACGTCTTCTCCCCCCAGCTATGGGTTAATTATTAAGACTTGCATTGTTAAATTCATCATTCTCCCCTTCCCACAAAAATAATTTTCTTACAATCTGCAAAATATTTACTGGCTTTAGCTAACTTGCAACGTGTTGATAAGCCGTAGGAAAACGAACCAATCAAACCAAATTTAGAGCAACAAAAGAATTTGTTAGTGATCTTTCACTTTTTCTTTTATATTTCGGACCATTTTTCTGGTTTCCAGCGAAAGCTGAATATAAATTTTCGGATGTTTCTTTACCTATTGAGTTCCCTATTGTAGGCATCCGTTTATCTCGTTAGATAATATATTTAGTTTGATGGAAATTCTGGCTGATAGATGCACTTAATGTTATTATCAATTAGACCAGCCAAACATCCTTCGATCCTTTTTAGAATGTCTTTAATTTTGGTTAAAAAACTGCTATTTCTTACGTCAATGGAGAAACAAAGATTAGTATAGGAAATTATAGAATCTTATTGTTGTGAAAAAAAAACCCATTGATTTGGAAATTCTTGCAATAGTCAAATAATTCTCGGATTTTGATGAAATTTTCAGGACTTATTCTCAAATGAATAAAATTAGTTTAGAAATTCTTTTTTTTTTTTTTTAAAATCTAAGTAAAATTATTTTTTTTACATCTGTTGCTCACCTCCACTTAATTTTATGAAATTTCGAGAAATTAAATTTCATCCACTTACTATTTATATTAGAAGCTGAACGCCTTGGGGAATTTAAATGCTTAATTTATTTTTGTATAAAAGAAACAACATTTACCGAAAATCTGTAAATTAAAAAATGAAAAAAAAAATTATTATTTAATTCGAAAATCTTTTAATTGCTATTATAAGTAAAAAATATTAAGGTTACTATTGTCATGAGAAAAAAAAAATTAGCGTCTTTTTAAATAAACTTTGGAAATTCTTGTAAAAATTAAATAATTGTCGGATTTTAATGAAACTTTCAGAACTTATTCACAAATGAATATAATTATTTCAAGATTTCTCGAATTTTTAGGCCATTAGACGAAAAGAAATACACTTTTTAATAAATAAACGAAGCGTCTACTCAAATACGTGTGTCCTCTAAAAATAAGGTTTAAAGTGTTAAAATCTGCCGGATTAATAAATAAAAAAAAACCATCTCTGACTTCTTTAGAAATATCTTTCAAACATGTTCCATTGAATATGACAGACAAGGAAATTTTGATTCAAAGAACGTTCTGGGTATGAGGATAAACTACATCCGCGTCCTGAATAAGACGATAAACTACGTCCAACAGCAAGGCCTCTGATCAGGAGCTTTTGAGGAGCGTAAATCACCTCTTAATTACTGGTGTTCCCAGGTCCACCCAAAAACGGAGTTTTTAAGGTCCCAGCTGGGGGTTATAAAATTGTAAAATAGGCTTAAATACCAGTAAAACGTTTTTGAATATAAAGAAATTACCAGCAATAAAGTTTTGAAGAAAAAATATTACCAGCAATAAAAAAGTCTTGTCGGGATTAAATAACCAATTGAGGTTGATATGCCGTAAAACAAACCAAACCAAACCAAACCAAACCAAACCAATCTGGCATTCTTAAATTTTTCCGTTTGGTGTTAGGTTAATGTCAAAAGTGCCATTGGTTAACTGCATCACCTGACGTTAGAAAACAACCGTGAAAAAGAAATTATTATTTAGTTTTTTTGATGAAATATTTGTTAAAAATAAACTCCTTGCATTTGCCTTGATAAAGTCCCACGGAGGACGAAAAACATGTCGGCTAAAGATAGGTTTTCCTTTTGTCTTTATTCATGTCCTTTTTATTACATCATGGAAATTTTAGATACACATACCTGAAACATCCTTCATATTGTGGTTATATATATATATATATATTATATTAACATTAAAATATAAAAAAACTATCGATCCGCACGTCAAAAAATTCCTAAAAAAAAAAACTACTACTAAGACATAACACTATATTAATTGAACTATATACTTAGTTCATGACATATTAACTGAAAACACTTGTAAAAATAGAATTATTTGCCCACATCAGAAAAATTCAAATAAAATTCACACTTGAAAAACTTTGCGTCTTTGCAAAAAACACAATTCATTTGGAAAAAACATCTTTCGGTCTACAAACAATTATTTCGTCTCCATTTTTTTTGATTTTATAAGGAAAAGATATGCCTGACGATGAATAAAGGATTATTCAAAGTACTTGCATTTAAAAAAAATGGGAACAATACTACAACAGTTTTATAGATGAGGATCCCATCACTCTATGGATTAACAGTATTTTAATGCATACTATACACTAAATGTCGCCAATAATAGTTTGCTGATTGATTCTATGCGTTTATTTCTTTTTTTTTTATATATAAATATATATATATATATATATATATATATAATGTGTGTGTGTTTTGTGTGTGTGTGTATACATATATATAGTTGTCCCAAAATAATGTATACACTCTTTAAATATTAATAGTATATAACCGTGATGTGAGAACTTATATAGTTGAAAATATGCAAAACAGATGGATTGGAAAAAGAGGGACAGTTGAATACCCACCGAGATCACCACATTTGACACCCTTGGATTTCTTTTTGTGGGGCTTTCTAAAAGACAAAGTTTACAGTAGTAAACCTCAAACAATTGCTGAAATGAGAGTAACAATTGAAGAAGAATGTTCTCAAATACCAAGGAAATGATACTGGACGTTTGTATCTTTTCTTCAAGATATGAAAAGTGTATTAACAGAACGGCAACCAGTTTGAGCACTTGATGTTCATCGTTATATTTCTGCCATTACCCCAAATAGCTTTTATCTTATTAAAGTTAATTTTCTATGTTTTTTGTACATTTTACTCTCAAATTCTTTGTATATTTTTACTCTCAAATTCTTTAAATGTGTATTCTTTCTCTTGTATTAATCTTATTTACTAGTCAACATGCATAAATTGAATAAGTTATGACGATTCAAAGAGTGTGTACATTATTTTGGGACACCCTATATATTTTGAAACATATATTGTTAAAGATAACAGACGACGAACGTCTATCCTGTTTTATCAGGAGCCGTTCCAAGCGTCATATAATGGCTTTAGTTTCAAGAGAAAATAAAGCCCAAAACTGTCCAACATCTGGATATCTCTTTATTATATTGGTCGACGATCTAAGCTTTCGGCTGACATGAGCCATCATCAGAGTTGTTATATGAACATAACAACAGAGATGTGCACCTTGAAAGATGACATCCTGTTTTGTTTACATACAAGTTTGCTGTTGCATTTAAGTTCGTGAATGTGTGTACATGTGTGTGATACGCTTATTAAAAGTCATGTCATTATTAACAATAACAACGATACATATTAAGAATGCGGGGGTATTCTTGATGTTAATGTTTAATTTGCTAATTGTTTCAGAATGTTTATATATACATTATATTCACCCACATTCAAGCGTGTGTCCCCCAGGGCTCGACCCTTGGACCTATATTGTTTTTAATTTTCAACAACCACCTTCTTGGTGATCTTAGTTCTCAACTCGATATCTATGCATGGCTCTGTGCGGGTCACACAATTATTTAGCCTTACATCTTAATGGTTAGTCTGATCGGTTCGATGAGTAGCTGATCTAAAAGATAACCTAGAAAGTTAAGTGGAGCAAGACACGTCTCCAGACAAAGTTCTGTTTTAATTGTTTGAATTTTGTTTGCTTTTTATCAGCATGACTGATGCTAACCTCCAGTAGAATGACGTTTTCAGTTGACATATAATTAAAAGATTATATTGAATCAGTTGTTAAGTCTGCAGATAGAAATTTTGGCTCCGGTTGTCGTGATTTACATTCATGAGCATTCTTAAATTTAAAACAAAAAACAAACTAAAGACGTTTCTAGACTTGTTTATAAATAATTTTTTGCAAAACAAAATCTTTACATTTGCCTTGATAAGGTCCATTAAAGGACGGAACACGTCGGCTAAGATAAGTCTTTCTCTTGTCTTCACTCATACATATATATATATATATATATATATATATATATATATATATATAGAGAGAGAGAGAGATAGATAGATAGATAAATAGATTAGATAGATAGATATCATTTATATTTATCGATGAAGTGCACTCAATAACACAGAGCGTTACATAAACAGTATATGTTTACTGTCAGTTTCACGCCTCAGACGATTTTCAAACGATATTTATTCCACTATTCATATCTGTCCATCTGTTTGTTTGTTGACTTCAATGTTCACACACACACACAAACATAATATATATATATATATATATATATATATATATATATATATATATATATATATAGATATATGTAGAGATAATATTAGTGATAAATATACACATACATATGCAAAATATAAATATATATATATAGATAGGTGCATACACATACATGTATATTTTTTGAATAAAAAATTCCGAGAGGATAGAATCCAGGTAGAACTCGATGTCCAGGACAGAGTAAGGATATAAGAAAAAGGCTTAAGCACTAATATTCCATGGTTATAATTTATTCCATTGGAATCGTAAATATGATCCAATTTATCAGACCTACAAATTCAAAAAGAAAACAGAAAAGAACAACTCCGGATATAAAAATAGAATTTGGAGAGAGTGTAAGTATGAGAGTGTGGGACGAATGTTCGTGTTAAAGAGAGGGGTAATAGACGGAGACGGTGGGAGACGAAAACTTAACAGAGAGGATTTGTTTTTTTAACTAGAGGTGAGTGGAAGTGGGAAATATGAATGTTGTCGGATGTCTAATACATTAAAGATACATTTCGTGGTGACGTACACACACCATAGACGATCTAATGTTAAAGATCAGAATAGGAGGGAGGGAGAGAAAAGGAAAGAAGAGGTGGGAGAGAGAGATGGGGCGGGGGAAACCAAAATTGAAGGACATTTACTCAAAGGGCCGCTGTGTAATTGAGAAAATTTGACAAAATTAATATCGACTACAGGTTACAAATTAAATATAAACATATAAAGAAAAAATATAACGATTATCTAATCTAGCAAGGACCTATATTTTTATGTGTATGTGGATACACGCCTATGTGTATGTATATACGTCTATATGTTATTGGGTATGTGTGGATTCGCATGTGTTTTTGAAAAGAATAAATAATACAAAATAAAAATGAAAAACAAATAAAATAAATTAACCCAAACAAATAACTAAACAAACAAGCCACTCCCCCAAAATAACCGCTATAATAGATTACCCACAATGCACCACTGACCCATATATATAAATAGTTGAGGAAAAATCCCACATTCGCGGCCTGACGATTGCGTCTTGCATGAAACAGCCTTTGAGTGTTGACGTCAATGTTCCCTTTATATTATTTTTACATACACTCTATCTCTGATATTGAGCACTTTATCTCATAAATGTAGCAGACCTTAAAACTATATATATATATATATATATATATATATATATATATATTGTGTATTTGGGCAAAAATCCGTCTTTTATACAAAATTTAATCAGGAATGACAAAGTACTGCGATTAAGCTTTTTTATTTAGCAAGTATTTTCTTTTCTGGACACAAAATGTGTATAAACTGTCAAAAAGTTCTGCATGTCCGGCCTCTTTCGCCTGTATTTTTAGCCATTAAGAAGCATGATTTTTATTTTATATTTTTAACTAACACAACAAGAACACAAGAAAATCAAATAAAAAATCTTAACCGCAGTACCTTGCCAGTCTTCTTTAACGAAATATATATATATATATATATATATATATATATATATATATATATATATATTATATATTGACTGACAGAACGATTACTGGGAGTTCGTTTACGAAACTCTAGAGTCAGGACACTGAAAATGACATTAATCAGCTAAGTGACAAATTTTATATTTGCATTAATCTTATATATATATATATATATATATATATATATATATATATATATATATATAGAGAGAGAGAGAGAGAGATAGATAGATAGATATATATTGACTGACAGAACGATTACTGGGGGGTTCGTTTACGAAACTCTAGAGTCGGGACACTGAAAATAACATTAATCAGCTAAGTGAAAAATTTTATATTTGCATTAATCTATATATATATATATATATATATATATATATATATATATATATGACAGAGAGAGAAAAAAGAGAGAGAAAGAGAGAGAGGGAGAGAGAGTGAGAGAGAGAGAGAGTGAATTCTATCATGGTGTGTGACAGCTTATATGAAAACTTTAGTAATGTAATTAAATAGACAGATATATGTGTGGGGGTTGGTGACAGTGGTGTTTAATCAATATATAGAGGGGGGAACGATAGCGTGATCGTAGAGATTGATAGATGTGTGTGAATTTGTATGTAGTCCATTTCTCTTGTAGTGTAAGCTTACGAGTGTTAAGCAGATTTTAACTGTCTGATTAAAAGCATTTAATTCGTGCTGCTGTCATGTCTGAACTTCAAGAATATTCGCGGACGACATCGTAGACATCTATTAGATGAGAAAGCTGATAAGTTCTAAATTGAAAAATACGCTGTCCACTTACCGTCGCCCCTCCCATTCACCTCATTCCGTCTTTGGCTTTTCATGGCTTTCAGTCCCGTATCTATCCTTCTCCTCCCCACCCCCGTTAGATTTTCACTGTCAATTCATCTTCTCTCAAATTCTTTGAATGGTTCACTGATATTATCGCGACCGATTGATGACGTCACAGTCGAAGAAGTTATTTATATATTCACCATGATTTCAATAACAATTCGACTGACCGTTTGTCGAGGGGGTGGGGATCTAATTTGAATAACGTTCCAAAATATTATCTATGACCTTTGCTTTCGCTCAATCGTTAGCAACCTTGTCTTGTTAGCAATTACTACTGCGAAGTAGGTTCTATATCCTCATAGGGTACTCTATACTTGTGTCTCTATGCTATACGTATTTAGCTGTTGCTATTATTATTATTATTATTATTACTCCGCCATGTTAAAACACCCAAGACAAGCCACATGATGAGAACATCAAGAAACCATTTGCAGAGACCAAGGCATACGATCGGGACAGATGAAGAAGAACGGGGACAAAGAAGAAGAAGAAGAAGAAGAAGAAGAAGAGCAATAATAATAATAATAATAATAATAATAATAATAATTACAGCAACACCCTTAATGGATTTAGATTTTGTCAAAAAAATTAAGGAACTGGAGCATGATGAAGCTTATAAGTACCTAGGAATTAGCGAAGGACATGGCATACAACCCCCCCAAATGAAGGAAAAAATAAGAAAAGAGTACTACAGGCGTGTACGTCTGGTACTAAATACTGAGCTAAACTCAAAAAACAGAATATCAGCCATAAACACATTGGCTGTCCCTGTGGTGCAATACAGCTTTAATGTCCTTAACTAGACCATAGCTGAAATTAAGCGAATGGACGCCAAAACGAGAAAGCTTCCCACTTGCTATCGCATGCATCATCCCAAAGCTGATGTTGAGCGTCTGTATGTATCCAGATTCGAAGGAGGCAGAGGATTAGTTCAACTAGAACTGTCCTACAAAACTACAACAATTGGCCTCCAAAGATATTTGGAAAGTACAGAAGACTGGATAATGGTATGCGTCAAGGAACATGAAAGTAGTAAGCGTCTTTACTCCGTAATAAAAGAAGCCAACAAATTCAAAATTGAATTCCAAATGGGCGTGGAGATGCAACTACAGCACAATACACAGGCTGAAACTGTAAAATAATTAAAAAAGACAGCAAAGACGAATGCAACCAACCAGATACAGAAGCGATGGCAAGACAAACCGCTTCATGGCCAATACTCTGCCCGTACCAAACAAGCTGACGTAGATAAAATCCGTACCCATCAGTGGCTACGTAGTGTAGGGTTGAAAGCTGAAACTGAAGGTTTTATCCATGCTGCGCAGGACCAATGCTTGCTAACTAGGAATTATCAAGCACATATACTAAAATATTGTGTCAGCCCAAAATGCAGATTCTGTGATAAATATCCAGAAACGATTGATCATCTTGTATCAGGTTGCACGACATTGGCACCCACTGAGTATAAAACTCGGCATGACAGAGTGGGCCAATATCTGCACTGGAAAATCTGCAACTTCTACAGGAAGAAAACTTAAAGAAAATGGTATAAACACCACCCAGACCCGGTTACGGAGATAGGACCTGTCACAATTCTATGGGACTACACAATACACACTGACAGAACAATCAAAGCCAACCGCCCAGATATTGTTATTAAAGACCACAAACAAAAACGTGCCTTCCTATTGATATGGCAGTCCCTGCTGACTGCAATGTATCTTTGAAGATATTGAAAAGTTGTCAAAATACAAGGACCTTGAAATAGAAATCTCAGAAATGTGGCATATGGGAACATCAACAATCCTTGTTGTAGTTTGATCCCTATGACTGGTTGGAAAAGATTGCAGTAGACTAATTGAAGGGATTCCTGGAAGTCCATGCCTCAAGGAGATACAAAAAATTGTTCTGACAAGTACAGCCCACACTTTACGAAGGGCTTTATCTATGTATTTTTTTTTTTTTATTGTCAGTGGAAAGTGTCATGATGCCATTTCTAACCTTAGGTCCCTGGGCAGGACCCGGAAAGAAATGTGTAAACGCCAGAAATCACAGAAAATAAAAATAATAATAACAATAATAATAATTATAAGAAGAAGAAGAAGAAAAATAAGAACAGGAACAATAAGAACAAAAAGGAGAAAAAGTAGAACAAGAAGAGCAAGAAGAAGAATAATAATAATAATAATAATAATAATAATAATAATAAGAAGAAGAAGAAGAAGAAGAAGAAGAAGAAGAAAAAGAAGAAGAAACAGAACAATAAAGAACAATAATAATAATAATAAGAAGAAGAAGAAGAAGAAGAAGAAAAAGAACAGGAACAATAAGAAGAAAAAGAAGAAAATGAAGAACAAGAAGAAAATAATAATAATAATAATTATAAGAAAAAGAAGAAGAAGAAGAAGTAAATGAAGAGAAGAAGAAGAACAAAAACACAAGAACAAGAAGAAAAAGAAGAAGAAAAAGAAGAAGAAGAACAAAAATAATATTAATAAAGAAGAAGAAAAACAACAAGAATATTATTATTGAATGAGGTAAGAGAACTTCTAATTAGTTACACTGGATTAACAATATACGACGCTCAATATACCCAACAACTATACGCATCAGGCTCAAATGTAGGCGATATTATTATTATTATTATTATGATTGTTTTTTGAGAATTCATCACGCCTACATGGTACCCGGTTTGGTAATGTTGGTTGATTTTGTTTACCGGCATATCAACACCTCTATGGATTATTTAATGCCGAAAACTAAATATTTTGAACACACACACACACACAAACACACATACACACACACAGACGTATATATATATATATATAAAGTTTTAAATTGAAAATTATAATGTTTTATTTTATGAAAGTATTTATTTATTTATATATATATTTGATATTTCAAATTGTCCTCAATTTTTCATCAGAAATAACTGTTTGTTACAAATATATTTTCTATATATACATATTAAGAAAGTATACGTGGCTTCTCATTATATATATATATATATATATATATATATATATATATATATATATATATATATGTGTGTGTGTGTGTGTGTGTGTGTGAAAAGTGTTTGTATATAAATATAAATAAATATATATATGTATAATTATTTATATATTATATGCGCGGTACTTATTAGAATGTGCTCAATATCAGAGATAGAGCTAACATATTTGGTTGGATAGATGTGAGTTTGTGACCCTGGGTTTCACGCTTTAGCGATCGTCAAAAAAATTAAGAGTTTGTCTGACGATCGTTAAAGCGTGAAACCAGAGCACACAAACTCACATCTATCCAACCAAATATATATATATATATATATATATATATATATATATATATATATATATATATATAAAGGGAGGCGAGATATAAAAAGGACTGTGTTGGGTATAATTATGCAACGATAGGAATCACATCTGAAATTTTAAGTAAAATATTTTTAGAAGTATCTGTGCATGTAGTATAGGTTGTTTAATTCAAAACCTTTATTTTAGTCCGATGAAGTTATTCTAGAGGACAAAACGCATTAGACACAATATTTCCACTTTGTCATTCATTCGCATAACATTATACTGATATATAGAATTCATATATCATATTCTTCACTATATATATATATATATATATGTATATATGTGTGTGTGTGTGTGTGCGTGTATGTATGTATTATTATATAAATATCAACGGTAAGACCAATTTTACACTTCATGATGAAAAAAATAGAAGAAAAAAAATTAAAAGGAAATAAAAACAGCCGACCGGTTTCGCCCTCATTCAACAGAGCTGAAATCGAGGCTTTATATATGACAATACAAAATATAAAACACAAATAATATACAATATTTAAAAGTTGGAATAGTAAAGATAGTAGTAAGAAAATGACAACACTGAGATAGATAGATAGATAGATAGATAGATAGATATGAACAGTTTAAGAGTGAAATATAGATCGATAGATAGATAGATAGATTGAGTGATAGAAAGTTAGATAGAAACGAACCAAGATAGATAGATATGAACAGTCTGCGAGTATATAGGTAGATGTATAGAGAGAAACGAATCGAGATAGCTAGTTTCAGATAATGAACAAATTAAGAGTGATATATATATATATATATATATATATATATATATATATATACAGTAGCGGTCATAATATAAGGAACGGAAACAACAAAGACATAAATATGTGTATTACTTAAAAAGTAATGCATGATTAGCAATTAAATTTTTACCGAATAAAGATTAGGATGTAATGCATAAATATTATACAAAGTTACAAAAATTTTTTAAATAAAGATTAAATGGAACAAAGGAAATAAGCAACTGGACAAAAGTTAAGGAACGATTTTAATGATTTGCACAAACGTTTAATTTACATTGTTAAAAAACTCGATGAAGCTTTTCAACAATAAGTAAAAGTTCATTTATCATTAGGACTTTATTTTTAAGCAATATGGCAAATTTCATTGCTTTTAATAATGCATTTTATGCTTTTTAAGTAATACACATATTTATGTATATTATGTATATATATATATATATATATATATATATATATATATAAAAGAAAGAACAGTAAGATATAAAATCCGGTGTTCTTATAGATATTTTTATTTTTACAAAAATAGTGCTCAATGTAAATTTACAGAGCATTAATATTATAAATTAATTGATTTAAAATATGTTTTTTCATACACAGTTCCAACCATGTTTCAAAAAATATATATATATATATATATATATATATATATATATATATATATATATATATATAAAATAATATAACATAAGAAAATATAGATATAAAATGCATAAATTGATGGATTGATGGAAGATAGATGAAACGAATCAAGATATAGATAGATTTTAACTCAGGTAGATAGATAGATAGATAGATAGATTTAACAGACTAAGACAAAATAGTTAGATACGTATATATATGGAAGGAGAGATGTGTAAAATATCTTCATTTTATATTTTAATTTTGTTATGCGCCTTGTTTGTTTTTGATTTTGTTGACTACACCCTATAGTAGGGAAAAGGGACGCCATGTCTCAATTCACTGCATCAGGAACGGCATGTTTTACTGCTTGGCATTCGCTCTGGAAGCTCCAATACGAACATTTCAGAGTGGGTGTCAATCTGAGGACAGTGCATAGGATTCGGAAAGAGTTGGATGTGTTTAATTGTAACTACGAAGCTACTATAGCTCGGAAAACTAAATCTGATTATTTTGATAAGAAAAGAAATCCAGAATTTGTTGGCAAGTGCCTCAGACTCAACACAGAGGCCTACATCAAGTGTCTTGAGGAGGTGCTGCGCTGGACCAACAGGGTGGCTGCTGGAAGACCCTATGTCTGCTAACAGGCCTTTGCATCGTGCCACACAGGGAGGAGAACCCAATCCTATGTGTCAGACAATTTCTGCGGCCATATCACTCTTTACATCTGGCCGACTAACTCTCCAGACTGCAAACCCTTGGTTATTATGTGCGAGGGCAAGTAGAGCGAGATGCCAACAAAAGCCCTTGTAACACCAAAGATGAACTGAAGGCAATGGTTATGACGGCATTCACCATATTAAGAAAAGATACCTTGCAGAAGAGATGCAAGAGAAGTCGTCTGGAGGCCATGGCTGAAGCCAATGGCGATTTTATTGACTAAATTTTCTCTTCAAGATATTTCAAGATATTTTTGTGTCATTTTGGTAAATATATCCTTTAAAATGTCAGTTATTTTCATTTTAGCAAAACTTAGACTACAATTTATCCATCGCACCCTGTATACATACATACGTATATACATACATACTTACACATATACGTACACACACACATACACATATATATACTCACACATAAATATTTATATATATATGTATATATATTTATGTGTGTATATATATATATATATATATATATATATATATATATATATAGATAGATAGATAGATAGATAGATAGATATACGAGTGAAAATAGATAGATAGATGTCAACAGACTACGAGTGAAAAAGAGATATAGAGAAAGATATATGTCAACAAACTACGATAGATAGATAGATAGATAGATAGATAGATAGATAGATAGATAGATAGATAGATGTCAACAAACTGCGAGTGAAAATAGATAGATAGATAGATAGATGTCAACAAACCACGGGTGAAAAATAGATAGATAGATAGATAGATAGATAGATAGATAGATAGATGTCAACAGACTACGAGTGGAAAATAGATAGATAGAAAGATATATGTCAACAAACTATGAGTGATAGATAGATAGATAGATAGATAGATAGATAGATAGATAGATAGATAGATAGATAGATAGATAAGAATTTGAGCATAGTGACTGATAGAGGCAGAGTAAATAAACAGATAATCATGAACAGTCTGATGGATAAATAGCCCGATACAAGACACGGATAAATATATAGATAGGTAGAAACAGAATTAGGTAGATGGAACTTCAATAGGCAAATTCCAAGAACTTAGAAATATATATTTACACCATGTAAATATTTCAGATTATGAGATACACAGTCATTGAATAACATGCACAGATGTATACAGCAGAATACATGTATTTCCTTCTAAATACACGTGTACACTGTTACTTGATTCATATTTACACTTTGATGCACACGGAACCTCACCTTCATCAAACGTTGTCATCTTTTCGCTTTCGTATTTTTTCTGACGTTATTACTGTGTGATTGGTTCTTAGAAGGAAATAATGCTAGCAGAAGCTGTCAATTCTCAAAAAGAAGTGACAAAGAAAGGATGAAAAAACATAGATATATCAAAAGGAAATCTGAATAAATAAAAAAAATCTTTTGTCTATCCATCAGATCATCATTGTGTGTAAGGATAGATTGAGATTTACCGCTGGGTTCTTGATGCCAAAGGAAATCAACATCTGTCAGATTCGGGCTCACACTCCAACAAACGATTCAATTATTCTTTCACATTATTTTCCTTTTGCTTTATGTTAGTGTTTTAGCTTTCTTTCGTTTCTACGAAGGGTGGGTGGGGGGTTATTTGAAGATTAAACCAATCAGCACCGTCACCTCAAAAAATAAATAAATAAATAAATAAAAAATAAACGAATACCCGCGACATGGCCGTCGTCGTTGTCTTCTTCTTCTTATTATTATTCCTGTTCTTCTTCGCCCTTGTCTTCTTCTTTTTCTTCTTCTTCGTATTTTTCTTCGTTTTTCTTCTTCTACTTCTTCTTCTTCTTCGCATTCTTCATATTCTTATTGTGCTTTTTCTTCTTCGTGTGCTTCTTCTTCTTCTTCTTCTTCTTCTTCGTCTTCTTCGTCTTCGGATACTTCTTCTTGTTTTTGTTGTTGTTGTTGTTGTTCTTCTTCTTCTTTTTCGTCTTCTTTTTCATATTCTTCTTCTTCATATATATCTTCTTCGTGTTGTTGTTATTGTTCTTCTTCTTCTTCTTCGTATTTTTCTTCTTCTTCTTCGTATACTTCCTCTTCGTGGTGTTGTTTTCTTCTTCGTATACTTCTTCTTCTTCGTATTCTTCTTCTTTCAAGAAATGAATATCAACGTTTCGAAAGAAACGCTCATTTACATCCATAGACAAGGAGTAGTTTTTAATATATACACTCATTTCACTTCTGCCGAGACCAGACTAACAAGTGAGATTCTGAAACGCCATGACTTTTTTTTTGTTTAGAGATCGGACGAGTTTTAACGACTTAATTACAGGAAGGAAGAATAAAATTAACACAGAGAGTAGCGTTAGACAAGGATATGTCTTCTCACCAAAATAATTCATCCATTACAGCGGGGCAATCCTGAGGGAATCCTACTAACCCAATCTCTCTGTCTTTACTGAATGCTCATATTTTGAATAAGAGGCTGCCAGAGTCACAATGTAACTTCCGGTCTTATAGAGAAACGATAGATATGGACTTCATAGCGCGACAAATTCAAGAGAAATAGTATTAACAAAAACAAGGCCTATCTCAAGTCAGCTTAGGTCTTGCCAAAACCTTCGACACTGTAAACTTATGTGAAAAATCTTGAGACACTTAGGTTATCCTCGCCACTTCTTAGACATCATCCATTTGTTATTTACATTGTTCGGACTATCGTCCTCATCTTTGCCATATTTATCACAACGTTTCGGTCGTTGTACGCTCTGGCCTTCTTCAGGTGGTTGGAATGTCGAACTGAACCCTTTATTTCGTTCGCTGGTGTAGACTGTTCTAGTTCCACGTGCCATGTCTAATGGATGTCAGTTATCAGTTATCTCCTGTTAATTTCCCTCTCCAAGTTCTCCACCGCCTTAACCAGGTATTAAACTCACAACTCTTTGGGTCCTGTCACTGGATCTAACCATCGCCTTTATCCACTGTGCCATGTGTCCTTGAAGAACTAGAACAATCTACCCCAACGAGCGAAATAAAGTGTTCAGTTCGACATTCCAAACATCTGAAGAAGGCCGGAGCATACAACGGCTGAAAGGTTGTGATAAATATGGCAACAAAGATGAGGACGATAATCCGAACAATGTAAATAGCGTACATAATACCTCATCTCAGAAATATAGACAGATATCATCCATTCAATGATTTAGAGATAACGTTAGTAATGTAGGAACATTATTATTAATAAATAAAAATATAAAATAATGCTAATAATAAATATCACTAATAAAATAAAATAAAACAAATAACATTAAAACGTTGTTTAAAATAAAATAAGTAAAACCAAAATAGCAAAAGTTCTCCCAGAATGCAACGGAAACCTTTCCTGTCTAAAAAATGGATTATTTCTGCCTAAAAACTCCAAACTCACTTTCGACGCTACCGACTCTCAAGACGTCCATCTCCTCTCCTCAGCACCCCGCCTGTTTGTCATAAATCGATGTGACTTTCTTCCTCAATGACATACAACCTTAAACACACATATATAAATAAACAAGCACCGGTACGCAGAAATTAATAAAATTATATGATTTTAGTTAACAATTTAACATGCTTTTAGTGTTATTTCTTTGTATGTTTTTATTCCTCTGAACACGTGACTATCCCTGCTGGTATGATGTGAGTGACTCCACAGTATTTTCCTTTGGTTAACTGCTTATCAAATCCTTATTGATCATTAAATACTTAAATTTTATTTTCTTGGGAGCATTAGTAATTAACAAAAAAATATTGCTGGTAATTATTTTACTATGAAAATGTATTGCTGGTATTCTTATTATAAAAATGTATTTTTTAAGCTTTCATAGGGTTTTGTTTTTATTTGGGGCTTAAATATTCGCCCATAGTAGTGACCATAGCAAGTGCAGGTTGAACTTGTGAACAACAGCAATTAAGAGTTGTTTCCATGCATCTCAAAAATTGATCAGAGGCTTTGCTGCCGGGATGTATTTTATCGTCATACCCAGGACACTGGTTTACTTTTAGAACTCATCAAGGCACGAAATAGTGACAAGCAAAGTGACCTTGCAGCACTTAGATTGTTCTCCATGTGCTTTTCTGTTGTTTTTTTTCCCATGACTTTAGGGACTGTGACCAGCATATATAGTCAACAACGAATTAATTCGTACACCCATCAATTTTGAATATTTTTTATCCATTTCTCAGAATCTAATGCCTGTATGAGGTTAGTTTTTTTAATGTTAATAAGCACACACAACAAAGGAATATAAAACGCAATTTTCAGAACAATAGGTTAAATGCAACAATTTTGGCAGGAAGAAAATCCCAGAAAAGACTTGTTCAAATCTTGTCAAAAAATTTAGTAAACGATTGCAGCAAATTATAAAGATGAGAGGCCATTTTATTGACTATTAATATTCTGAAAATTGTTCAATTTTTTCTATTTTTTATACTGTACGAATAATTTTGTATTTTCCTATTTTGCATAATTCGCTTGTCAAATTTGTTGTATTTAACCAATTGTTCTGAAAATTGAGCTTTATATTCCTTTTTTGTGCTTATTAACATAAAAAAACTAGCATCATACGGGCATTACATTTCGAGAAATAGATAAAAAAATACTCAAAATTGAGGGGTGTACAAATAATTTCGTCGTTGACTGTATATTAGGTAGCTCAGAAAATCATGTCCGATTTTAAAATGTTTTTCTTCTAATATATTATTAAAATAGTTGCATAAAAAATACATTATTCATTCCTAATGATTAATGTTTCGTCTTTGTTAATTTGATATCAGTCTTTTTAGG
>CAHIKZ030004724.1:3510000-3512500 GCA_903632075.3 Acanthosepion pharaonis | reverse complement strand
GATTCATAGCTTTCAACAATCTCGTCTGAAAATGAGTACAAAAATACCCAATTCCACAGACTGACTTCAAAATGTTACAATAAATCCAAATAAAGTTGATATTTTTTTTGTATTAGATAAATTGAAGGGGAAATATATTCAAACCAGAATTCTAATTATGAATCACTATAAGTAGGTACTTCCAGTTATTGCTAAATATTCAGTTTTGTAGTTTCAGGTTGAAAATCCATTAATTTGAAAATTCTTGCAAAAAACAAATAATTGTCTAATTTTAATAAAACTTTCAGGACTTATTAAAAAATGAATGAATTTATTTTTGAAATTTTTATTTTTAGAAAATCTTGGTAAAAACATTTTTTTACATCTGTTACCACCCCCTATTAATTTTATGAAAATTTCTAGAATTTCCAAGCGGACGGAAATTGTTTTATATTACTTATAAGAAGGATTCCTTGGGGAAATTAAATCATCAATTTTTTTCCAAAACTACTGCCAACTTTTTAAAAATCTGCTCTAAATCGTAAAATAAAAACTGCAATAAACTATCTAATTATCAAATTAGATAGACTTTCATTTGCTTTTATAAATAATATACATTAAAGACATTGTTATCCGAATAAAAAATATTTCGATGAATAAAGAATTTTTACAAGAATTGTTTGCATTTTTCTTTTAGTTTTTTCATTTTTCTTTAATTTGAAAAAATTATTTTAAAATTCATTCATTCAGAGTGTGGGGTCGGTTATTAAGTTTTTAAGTGAGGACTATATTTACTAAGCGAAAATTAAAAGCTTAATACAAATAATTCTACCAAACTTTTTACCGTAATTAAAAATATTTTTTGTGCGTCAAAATGTTATATATATTTTTAGTATATCTATTTAGTTACATTATGGTTAAAAGGTCACGTGATTCAAAGCTTGCCTACTCCTTGGGGAAAGCCCCTTGACATGTAAAGGTCTTATCTCACACTCAACTATTAAATTAAAAGTTAAATTGACTCAGTGAGATATTTTAATTATTAATATAATAATAAGTTTATTAGTTATTATCTCAGTTATTAAATTAAAACTGTAATAACTTAATGTAATATTAATAATTAATAAAATTATTTATCATTATCTTAGTTATTAAATAATGAAAGAGATAGAGGTAACTCAATAATGTAAGAAATTTGTATAGTATTTTAAATTATTATAAGAAACAAAAAAAAAACCGTTATGTCACTTTTGATGCACCGTACTAAACACATTCAGCCATAAAATCATCGATGGAGACGTGAAAATAACAAAACCCCGAGGTCAAGAAATGTTTGTCGCGAAAATGTTATGCTATAAGTAAGTGATATTTGTTTCAGAACAGATTGATTTAACTTTAAATTTGCTAATTTTACGAAAGTAACGTTTCAGAAATGTATATCTTATTTTAGCAGGATTTTCAAAACCGAAAAATGTTTGTATTTCTCTAAAATAAGTTAAAAATGGCCGTTTCGATTGATTTTTCGGAAGCATCGACTAAAAATCACTCAAATTTCTATTTGAAATACTCCACAGTACTTTTTTTTCTGGAATTAGAAAACTCATTCCTTTAGCTTTCAATTTAAGCGGTTGGAAAGCTTCGAAAAGAATTTTTCCTTTATGAAAAATACATTTAAACCTTAAATATATCGAATTTTTGGGAGCTACCTACACTATAAGCAAAATATGCAAGTTTTCACTGTGAAAACTGTAAAAAATTGTATAAGATTACAAAATCTGTATAAATTGTGAAAATAAAAACTAAAAATTGTATAAGATTATAAAAGTGTAATCTTTGAATAAGTTCTTACAATATTTGTTAGGTCATAATTTATGAAAACAAAAATAGATAAAGGTGTATACAATATCATAAGACTCCTGGGCACAAATTAGAAGATAAAATGTATTAAATTTACATTGTTCATTGAAAATTCCACTAAAACTACAGCATTGTATAACATAAAACATCATAATATAGCTAAATATTCAGTATAATTTCCCTTTGAAATAAATGGAGGTCTCATTGATGACACAATGATTTAGTACTCATTTACTTGTGCCTTGCTTTGTGTCTATGTACAATTTCAGTAGTTAACTACTCGTTCCACACCTTGCGAATGTGCAGATAACTTTGGCAAATCTAATGTTGTTCTGTTCTTTAGAACCCCTTGTAGTTCATTATTTGAAAAAAAAAAAAAAACTTTTGCCAGTGAAGGTTCACAACTTTCATTTTATGGGAGGTTAATCAAATTTAACCAGTGTGTCGCTCCAGAGTTCAATGTATTAAAAAAAAAATCTTTTCACTGTTGGATAGCTACTTCTGAAAAAAAAAGTGCTGTAAATTTTTAATACAACATTCTTTATTTCAGTTGACTGTTAATTTATTCTCTTGATCATATTGAATATATATATATATATATATATATATATATATATATATATATATATATATATATATATATATATATATCATAATTCTTCGT
>CAHIKZ030004724.1:3430000-3500000 GCA_903632075.3 Acanthosepion pharaonis | reverse complement strand
ACCTAGTTAGCCAGAAACTACCTACCTAGGTTTCACCTAAATGGATCTTCAGGGTAAGATGGCTTACCCTAAAGATCCAATAAGTAGGTAGTTTCTGGCTCACTAGAATTATATATATATATATATATAAAAGGCTCAAACACTAATATTCCATGGTTATAATTTATTACACTGGAATCGCAATCACGACCCAATTTATCAGACCTACCAATTATTACGATTCCAATCTAATAAATTATAACCATGGAATATTAGTTTTTGAGCCTTTTATATTATATTCTTGCTCCGTCTTGTACAATGAGCTCTACCTGGATTCTATCCTCTTGGGAATTTATATATATATATATATATATATATATATATATATATATATATATATATATGTATTGACCACTAATATTATCAATATATATATATATATATATATATATATATATATATATATTCACAAATTGAGTACAGATTTAAATAATTTTTTTAATTTTATTTTATTACTAATTACATATGTATATTTCATTTCTTCTTTTTGTCACTATTGTGGGTGGGGCTGTAAATGTGATCAAATCTGCCAATAAGAATGAGCTAATGAATTTTTATTACTATTTCTGTAACAAGATCAAATCTGGTATAATTATGAAATAATTCTTAAAATTAAGAACGAGATTAGATATCTCTGGATATGGGCGTTGGGCCGAGAATATTCTACCTCTGTAGATTAAATAAAGTGTTCAGTTCGGAATCCTCTGTAGGTTACTCGAATCGATAATACACCTGCTGAAGTACATTTTATTATTTTTTTTAATCATTAAGACGCAAAGAGAGGTAACAATAACAAAAGTAGCAAAACAAGATAACTACCCTACACACAAGCCACCAATCTGCCGCTGGGTGGCATGCCACTAGCGTTTACCGCTGGTGGCGGGCTGTCGTGTTCGTCTTGGCAACGTTACCACTTGTGGACCGCTAGTGGCCCATATTTAGCCCTAAGTGGTGTCACCAGAGGACCGCTGGTGTTGCCAACGGCGGTTCGCCAGCAGGGCACTAGTGGCTTGTGTGTAGGGACAGTACATTGGCATCGTAATCAAATTTTTGAAGATCAAAGTTTACTGGAAAGCAAGTAGTCAGAAGAGAGTTATACAAACGAAAGTTTCGAGAGAAAAAAGTATGAGCATAGAACGGTTACGACTGCCTGTATCATACGTAAATTGAGGAGTTCTAGGTGCCAATCTACTAAATTCGTAAAGTCCAAATGCCAGAGAAGAAGGCTTAGAGGAAAGCTTATCAGAACAATTGACATGAAAATATGAGATGGCAGGTTAGAACAGAGAACATTCCAGATTCTTCTTTGGATTTTATATACAAGTTTATGTATCTCCTGCAAAGGGAGACGCAGGATCAAAGTATGCCGGAAGACGCAAGATTTCTTTAATAAGTTTTTCGACATATACAAAAATAGAAATTCTGTATGAATAACGGAATAGATAGATAGATAGATAGATAGATAATTAACATCGATAGATACATAGATGATTAACATAGATACAAAGAAAATTAACATAGATACAAAGAAAATTAACATAGATAGATATAGAGATATTTAACATAGATAGATAGATAAATAGATAATTAACATAGATACATACATACATACATACATAGAGAGATAGGTAATTAACATAGATAGATAGATAGATAGATAGATAGATAGATAGATAGATAGATAGATAGATAGATTGGGAGCGAAAGATCGAAAAGAATAGATAGCGGAAAATTTTCCGTAAGATAACCCATTCCGAATCCTGTCACCCCCCCCCAAAAAAAAAACAGAAGAAATTGTAAGAAATCAAAAATAAAGAAAGAAAGAAAGAAAGAAAGAATAATAAATAAGTGAGCGATATTCAAAGAAACAAAACGAGATGTTTTGTCTAAGAGGTAATAAAAGTTGTGGAAATTTTGAGTAAGAGAACGCACACATATGTGACATACATATGCCACAAATGAGATAGATATAAACAAATGAGATAGATATGAACAAAATGAGATAGATAGCTAGATATGAACAAAATAAGATAGGTAGATAGATAGATATGAACAAAATGAGATAGATAGATAGATAGGTAGATAGATAGATAGATAGATATGAACAAAATGAGATAGATATGAACAAAATGAGATAGGTAGACAGAGAGATATGAACAAAATGAGATAGATAGATAGATATGAACAAAATGAGATAGATAGATAGATAGATAGATAGATAGATAGATAGATAGATAGATAGATATGAACAAAATGAGATAGGTAGATAGATAAATATGAACAAAATGAGATAGATAGATAGATAGATAGATAGATTGATTTGAAAAAAATGAGATAGATAGATAGATAGATATGAACAAAATGAGATAGCTACATATGAACAAAATGAGATAGATAGATATGAACAAAATGAGATAGATAGATAGATAGATAGATAGATAGATATGAACAAAATGATATAGATAGATAGATAGATAGATATGAACAAAATGAGATAGATAGATCGATAGATAGATATGAACAAAATGAGATAGGTAGATAGATAGATATGAACAAAATGAGATAGATAGATCGATAGATAGATATGAACAAAATGAGATAGATAGATCGATAGATAGATATGAACAAAATGAGATAGGTAGATAGATAGATATGAACAAAATGAGATAGATAGATCGATAGATAGATATGAACAAAATGAGATAGGTAGATAGATAGATATGAACAAAATGAGATAGATAGATATGAACAAAAGGAGATAGATAGAAAGACATGAACAAAATGAGATAGCTAGATAGATATGAACAAAATTTATATATATATATATATATATATATATATATATAAATTTTGTTCATAGATAGATAGATAGATAGATAGATAGATAGATAGATAGATAGAGTTGAGGAATTGTAAGCTAGAAAGTGTCAGAAAGTTAGATGCAGATGACGGAATATTGTCCCGAATAGAAGTAATACCGAACAATAAAAAAAAAACGCAAAGAAAAAAGCCCCATAATCAATTGTAAGAAGTAAAAAAAAAAAAAAATGAAAATGAAACGAAAGCAACATAAGAACAGGTTTAAGAATAAGCAAAGTAAATCTGTTTGTGTTGTCCACTCGTTTCCATTCTATATCTGATGTTGGCTGATATGATGTGATAGGAAGAGGCGGCCAGTACAGAAAGCAAGCCAGGGGAAAGGGATCCCGTCGAAGCAGAAACTAGCCAAGCGTTTAATGGAAGTAAGACATTCATAGGTAATGTCCGCCTTTTTAAGAATTTGCCTTCTCGAGTTTTTGCAGAGGAAACTGAGAGAGGCATTTCAGCCCAGCACGAATGGCTAACATACATCATCTCTGACACATATACACATCCATATATACTTCATATATATATATATATATATATATATATATATATATATATATATATATATATATATATATGATATTGTATAGGGTTAGGAGGGTATGGGTTGTGTATATTTGTCCGGGTTTAAAAGTAAGTAATTTACTTTCATATAAGTGACTGGTCTTTTTTTTTCTATGCATACGTGGAGACTTATATGTGCCGGTAAAAAATGTGTATTTATCTATATTTAAATGCATATGTTTCCTTTTCTTTGCAACATAATCATACCCAAGTTTGTTTCATTTTAACAACATCCAAAATCTAGTAAACTTTCTCTCTTTCCTCACTCTGCCCCCCCCTCATACCCACAGACACACACACAGACACACACACACACACACACACGCACACACACACACACACACGCACACACACACACACATATATATATATATATATATATATATATATATATATATATATATATATATTCAAGCATGGTTATTTACCTTACCTCCACACGAGGTAGGATGTGGCACAGGGCCGTTTTTAATGCAGACCAAACCCGAACCCGTAGGCTCGGGCAAAAATTCCCCGTAGACCCCGCAAAAACTGTGTCGGGTCGCTGTCTCCCACCCCAGACGAGGCTCTGCCCTTCGGCAAAGCCTCGTCAGGGTTCCCCTCCGCCCGAAGGCAGAGTTTTCGAAGAGCACAGCTGGAGACGATTCTACAACTAATTTCCGAAGCAATATTCAAGCATCCTTTGTTAAATAATTTCGACGAATTATGTTTATTTATTTTAGTTTTAATCCTTTCAAGATCACGAATTAATTTCTTGGTGTCTGTTGAAAATTGATTAAGAAAAATTCCAAAATTTTCTTTCAAATATTTTTTATTTTCTGAAGTATTTTCAATCACATCTGAAAGCATCTTCTGGGATTGCATATCTATGGATGCGTTATGTGCTAACACCGTAAATGCAAAATATTTTTTACCTATATGCAAGGGAGGTAACTTATTAGATCTTTTTAAAAAAGATCCTCTAATTTTAGTATTTTAATTTAGTATTTTTTATATAACACATTGCTGCTAAAACACTAAGAAATTTGTTCCAATACTTGTTGTTGACTTTATTTATTTTTGGCTGCAATTCTCTTATATAAAGAGCTTCCAGAATTTTAAGTTTTTCATTATTATTATCTTGATGAAGCACTGATGTATTTTCGACTAATATCTGTCTAAACTTTGGACATGAGTGTTCCTTTAAATGGTCTGATATTGAACGATGATCGTTCATGTGATACGTAAGCCTTCTCGTCATCGTCGTTGTTGCAAAATCAACATACGTATTAACGTACTTTAACAACAAATTAATTCGTAGACTTGGAAGGATTAAAACTAAAATAAATAGACAATACGTCGAAATTATTTAAGCAAACCTGTTTGAAATATATATATATATATATATATATATATATATATATATATATATATATACTGCCTAAATATGTGTGTGTGTGCGCGCGTGCGTGCGTGTGTGTAGGATGTATAATAGTATCCGAAACAAGAGTGAAGATGATGAGACAAAGTGGAAAATTTTTAATCAGAGATGCGTTTCTTCGGAGAAAAGGCTTATTTTCTTTGGCGTCATCAGTTAGACTAAAAGACGTAAAGTAAAACTATGTGTTAGGCCAGGATAGCTCTGATACAGATATAAATAATAAAAAAAAACAAGCTCAGAGACATAGAGACTCTCAGGAAATGACAAGCTAGAGTAATAAATCTGATTTACGACAACCAACTTATTATCGGAGATCCCATGATACTCTCATAACAAAATTTCGTTTTTCTTCTTTGAGATGAACTGATGACGCCAAAAAGAACACATTATTTCTCCGGCGAAATGCGTCTTTGATTAAAGAATTTTCACTTTTGTCTCTTCACACACACACACACACACACACACACACACACACACACACACACACACACATCCATATATTTGGCAAAGTTTAGCCAATGTATTCGAAAAAATAACGGTAGGTCAAAAGGACGATATGCTCCTTCTTTTGACGGGAACGTTTGTTAAACTGCCAAATTATTCTTGTAAATAAACAATCTAATAAATAAATAAATAATGTTTCCATATTTCTGAGATGAGCTATTGTAATTATTTACACTATTTACATTGTTCGGGCCGTTGTCATCGTCTTCGTTGTCATATCCACGATATTTCGGCCTTTGTACGCTCTGGCCTTTGTCAGCTTATTAGAATTTCGAATTGAACACGTTATTTCGTTCACCGGGGTAAACTGTTCTAGTTTCACGTGCCATGCCTCTTCCGGATGTCTTAGAATCAGTTATCTCACTTTATCTCAACTCTCCAAGATTTTATTCCCCTCTGCTGACTCTTTGTGTCAAATCACTGAATCCAAGCAACGCTTTTATCCAATGTGCCGTGTGTCCTTGAGGACATCAGTGTATGAATTTTTGGGATTCATAAAGCTTAATCTATCAGGAAATATTATTTTTACCAGAACTCATATTACAATTTTGTTGTTATTATTGCTAGTCCCTAGTACTCTGTATTACTGGTTCCCATATTGTATTCATATCTATGCTTGGTTGGCTCAGGAGACTTTGGTGGCCTAGCATATGTGCTGATTCTTTAAGTTTTCGTATCTTCCAGTGATGTTCTCTGTCGGTTATTTTGACCTCATCCTAAGAGTGAGGTGCTCATTTTCCTGCATATGTGGTCCGCTACGCCTGATTTTTCTTTTGCTCCTCGTGTTACGGCTTTACGATGTTCATGCAGTCTTATCTTAAAGTCTTATCTTAAAGTCTTATCTTATCTGCAGCATTATCTTAATAAATAAGATTTAATAATATTGTTGTCAGTCCTAGAGAAAAAGTATCACTCAAGACGCTCGAATTCTATTTTAATAGCTTTTTTTTAAAAAATAATATCAATTGCAAACAACGAATAGAGTAACAGCAGTGTCAAATGAAAAACTGACCTTTGACGCACAGTATTTTTTCTTGGTGGGGGTACGATGATTAAATTTGGCTATAAATTTCTTATTGCTATAAGGACTATATTTAATGGGAACACGTGTTTAATTTGTCATTTTTCTCATTCAAATCAAACGATAACAGGTCTAGAAAAAAAGAAGAGTTAAAGTGCAGAAAACCTTCCTCCCGACAGGAATCGAACTTGCATTCCCATTTTCGATCAGAGTAAACACTTTTTTGAAACCCAGAGTATGTCCCTATCGATTAGACTACGAGAAATCATTACAATCCAAGGTTCACTTACCTATATAAGAAGTGTTTTCTCTGATAGTAAAAACGGAATGCAGATTCGATTCTCACTATTTACATTATGCGGACTATTATCCTCATCTTTGTCGCCATATTTATCACAACATTTCGGCCGTTGTACGCCCCGGCCTTCTTCGGCTGATTGGAATTTCGATTCGAACCCTTTATTTTGACCACCGGGGCAGATTGTTCTAGTTCCACGTCCCATCCCTCTTCCTGATGTCTCAGTTATTTCCCTTTAACTCAACTCTCTAAGTTTTTGCTTCACCACTGCTGTGTCCTGGTATTGAACACACAACTCTTTGAATCTAGTCACTGGATCTAAGCAACGTCTTTAGACACTATTTACATTATATTCCTCAACTTTGTCACCATATTTATTACAACGTTTCGGCCATTGTACGCTTCGGTCTTCTTCGGGTGGTTAGAATGTCGAACTGAACCCTTTATTTCGTTCACTGGGGTAGCCTGTTCTAGTTCCACGTGCCACGTTTAATGGATGTCAGTTATCAGTTATTTCCTGTTAATTTCCCTCTGAAAGTTCCCCACTGCCTTAACCGGGTATTGAACTCACAACTCTTTGGGTCTTGATATCAATAAATTCAGTTCGACATTCCAACCACTTGATGAAGGCCGGAGTGTACAACGGGCAAAACGTTGTAATAAATATGGCGGCAAAGATGAGGACAATAGTCCGAATAATGTAAATAGTGTACATAATACCTCATCTCAGAAATATAGACAGATACTGAAAGGCCGAATCGTTGTGATGAATATGGCAACAACGATGAGGACATTAGTCCGAATAATGTAAATAGTGTACATAATACCTCATCTCAGAAATATAGACAGATAAAGAAAGGCCGAATCTTTGTGATGAATATGGCAACAACGATGAGGACATTAGTCCGAATAATGTAAATAGTGTACATAATACCTCATCTCAGAAATACAGACAGATACTGAAGGTTCGATTCTCGCCGGAAAGCACATTTCGTCTATATAAATAGATGTCGGGTGAGTCACAGCTTTTCAACTTTACTCCTAGAGACCGTGGCCCAACATATCATACCATTTTGGAATCAGGCTGACCACGTGAACAAATTAAAAACATTTCGGGCCGGATTTGGACCCGCAATCTTGAAATTTTAGATTCCCAATTTTTCATTATTGCGATTTGTTTTCGACGATTTTTTATGTGATTTTTTTGCAACAAATTTTTTTTTTTTTTTGTACAGTAATAATTTTTATAACTTAGAAATAATTTGCGAACAATTTCAATTAATTGTGAAATCTAGCGAAAGTCACACGTGAAATAAAAATAATTGTTTATAAAGAAAGTAAGGACCTACGTACATCAAATTAAGTGTCGGTAAAAGAATTGTCATTGAACTTTTAAAAGTAAGATTAAATATTAATGTAATATTTAAATACAGCGATCAATTTTGAGTTTTTTTTTTTTTAGTAGTTTATTGCCGCTTATTGAATACGGTAACAGTATGCTTTGTGTCCTGGTTATAACGATAAACTACATCTACGTCCTGGGTATGATGATAAACTATATCTGCGGAACCTCTTCTTAATTGCTAGTTTTCCCAGGTCCACCCTGACCCGGGGTGGTAGCACCTGTCAGGGTCCTAGCTATGGGCAAATAGTTAACCCCGAAACTGAGGTAAAAAGCCTCATAAAAATGTAAAAATAGGTTTTAATACCAGAAATAATTTGTAAAAAATTATTACCAGAAATAAATTTTTGAAGAAAAAAAAAATATTACCAGCTATACGTTTTTGAAAAAAATATTACCAGCTATACATTTTTGAGGAAAAAAAAATATTAACAGAAATAGATTTTTGACAAAAAAAAATATTACCAGAAAAAAAAGTTGTCGGCATTAAATGACCCATTGAGGTTGATATGCCGTAAAACAAAACAAACCAAGCCTTGCAAAAAGAAATCTCTGCCAACAGAGGACCAGATTGCAATAAAAATGGTCAAGGCTACAGCGAAGGATAGAAAGTCCCGTGCAAATGAAGAATCAGATCAAACGGCAGCTAGGAGGGAATCCAATGCTGAGAATATGCAAAGACTTCGAGACTCTCAAGTTCTTGAACAAGCCGAAGGCCCAATCAAGAACCATCGGCTTAATTGCCACCAAGTAGGCAGCTTTTAAGCTAGTTTCAAATAATGTATTTCTTTTTCATGAGGCATTTTTATTGCTTCTGACAATATTTTTAGTGGATTTGTGTATGTGAATAGAAGCCCCGTTTTTATTTTATTTTATTTTTTTTTAATTTTATGTCCATTACATTTATCAGCGTCGCCATTGCATTGTTTATGTTCTGGATACGAAACTATGCAGATATTGGCTTTCGAGAAAAAATTGAACGAAGAAATGTGCTTTCCTAAAAAAATGGAAAAAGAACGACGCTGGGCTGTTCGCTTTCTGTGACTGAGCGTTCTAAGTCACCCCGGATTAAAAAGTGGCTTCTCCTACAATGCAGGGTGTATTTGCAAACCTGAAAGCATATTTACTTTATTAACATTTCCTTTGACACTTTGAGTTTGGTTCGATGATTTTTTTCAGATGTTGCTCGTTAACTGCAGATTCTACCACCTCTGTCTTTAAGTCTCGTCTCTCCACTGCGGAACTTCAGAAACCAGTGACGTACAGTCCGATTACAAGTGAATCATTCACACCGTGTTTTGTTAATGTTGGAAACAGTTTTCGAACCATTGAGGCCAAGCTCGATATCATACAAAAAAAAAAGAAAAGAAAAAAAGAAGCAAACTTATCTATTCTTTTTTCGTGCTAAAGATGCGATGGTATATAATTCAGTGGAACCTCGGTTTACGAATTTAATTCGTTCCTGAAGGCCGTTCATAATCTGAAATGTTCGTAAACCGAAACTATATTGTAGTAAAAATACTGCAGTAAAAATATTTCTTAAGTTTTAAAAATTATTTTTCTGAGTAAATTTCGGCTCGCGGGGAAAGGATTAAGGTAATAAAATTATCGACTGAATTCTAAACCTTGCTACATGACCAAGGAGTGGGGAGGGGTAAATTGAAAGTGAAGGAAAAGGAAAGAAAAACAGAAATCGGTTTAATCGGAGCCGATGTTTGGCTATAAAAATCCCATAAATACGACCATTAAGGAGAGTAGTTACGTGACGCCGATGAGTGGGAGACGTGTAGCGGGCGGTCCAGTGGCCCCGTATCACGGAAAGGGGTGAACGAGGTCACAAGAGGCCCGCTAACATTTTTGAAGACGTTAAATCTGACCGTGAAACAATATGGACGACAGAACGAGGATATATATGATATAACTAAAAGGAAAAGGAAATGAAGATGGTCGGAAACGGTGGAGGTGCTGGAAGCTGCAGGAGCTGCAGGAGTGAGCCGGATGATGCAGGAGTTCTGGATACTGCCCGGATGCTGCAGGAGTGCTGGATACTGCATTTTAGTGCAGGCATTGATGGTCGAGGGTTGGCAGTTGCTAGGATCATCGTTGTTGGGGGTGAAGCTGATGTGGGTTGTTGCCAGGATGATCGCTTGGTGGTTGTTGATGTTGAGTGATGCCAGGATGATCTTTGTTGGTTGTTGAAGCTGAGTCGTTGCCGGGGTTGCCAACTTGTTGCTGTAGTTCGTGTTGCCAACTCGTTGTTTGTCATTGCCGGGGTGCCAACTTGTTGCAGCAGTTCGTGTTGCCAACGTTGTTTGTCATTGCCTGGATGCCAACTTGACGTGTTGGGAAGGAAGAAGAGAAAGAAAGTTCAACTATCGTCAAGTTGGCAGACAAAAAGAAATGGGAGCGTAAATACACAGCCCGTAGATCGGCGCCCTTGGCCAATGAAAGGGGCCTGCGTAGACGACCGTTGCGGCCGCCGACAGCCTCCCGAATCTAGGGAGAAATCACACTCTTGTGTCGAGGGAGACCAGCAAGAGAAATTGGCTAAGCTAACCGAAAAGTCTCTATAAAAAAAATACTACAAGGTTAGCCAAAGATAACTATGGTCTAAAAATGACTAGAAGTATATTACAACTAGGTTTGTAATATAGCCTAACTAAAAAGGGGATTTGCTAGTCCCTCTGACGTGTTAACAGTGTGTGAGGAGTATGAATGAGAGGTCAAGGTCGAAAAGACCTGTTCCTCTGCTGGTTCAAGGACAGAAGGAGGAGGTAACTCCGACAGACGCAACGGACACCGGTCAGTGGAGGACCCGACACCTTCCATAACATCTGAAAACCTGACTGAACGTAGACTTAACAAAATCCACTCTTCAACGAACTGTTGACAACGAAATTGTCGTTTTCACCACAGAATTAAATGTCATTTTCACCCTGACTATTGTTACAAAATAGCCGCTTCCACGACAGACAACAAATACTCTTCTCAAAACGACGTTCTACGTTGAAGATTTTGAACTCATGAACTTGGCAACTCACATCAAATCACAAGAACGTTCACATTTTATACCTTAAAGGTAAATAAACACTTTTAACCGGGTATGACCTCACTGAAAACCTTTTATTGTATTTTCTTCCTTATAATTTACATTGTTTTGTATACACTAGCATTTTTCTTGTGATATTTCGTGTTATTTGATTGATTTTGATCGTAAAATTGATCTTTTCCTCATAATTACCTTTGAGCCTTCTTTTTATTTTTAAAAATAAAGTTACTTGACCAGAAAATTGTTACCAACTTTTCACAATTTGGACAATTTTGCTGTTACAACCGGTATATCAGTATATGCATAGCTTTGTCGTTTCTAATCTTAACATTCGATTTGTCATTGCCTTAATTATGAATATTTATAAACATTTATTTTTTTCTTTTTACATTAATATCAGGTCACTCTAAGAGTGCTGCTAGAGTACCACGTGACTCAATGAGGGTGGCAAGACACACAGCGGAATTGAAAACAAGACCTGTGAAAGGATGGATGTACCGTCTTGTAAGATCAGCAGATATTTTTCACAGCCAGATAGACTGGGTTCCATAGCTTCCTATGCAGCCAGGGTGGTGATCAAACGACATCACTGGACGAAGGGCTTCCTAAACTGAGGTCAAAGGCGAGAGCGGAGGTATCACTCCATGGAATCAACAAACGTACGTCCGTGACCTAAACGATATTACGAGGAGGACATCAGCTGTGGTTTGGGCTGTGGTTTACCAGATCTACTTGCCTAAGGTACGCTATGCATGAATAAGTGAATGAACACTTTTCCGGCTTCTAACCATTATATGTTGAAGGAAATGGATAGTTCCTTAGCTGCGCAGAGAACCTACAACCACACCCGGTTATGAGACTGATGATGATCCTGATGGTGGCCTTATCAATTTATTAAAAATACCCTTCTATTTTGTGCCACGATTTTCGTTGTCTTTTGCTTCAACACCAGATGGGTTTTCCTACTTAAATGCTTATAAAATTAACAATAATGCAATTATTAATATTGATAAATGTCTGGATACTACACTAGGCATGGCTTCTGATCTTAATAGTGTGTTAATTTGTATATGTTTTGTTATTAATGTAATAACAATGATAATAGGCACGTGGCCGAGTAGTTAGAATGTTCGCCTTCTGACCACGAAACCCGGGTTCGAATCACAATATGGTCGATTTTTCAGGATGGAGAAGTTGGTCCCAGCTTGCGGCCTGAAAACCATACCATCAAGCATTGTGAGTGAAATTGATTAGGCGATACTCATGGGGGCAGTCAATAGCTGTGCTAACACGAAGTCATTGAGCATGCTGGCCTTGTTCATGATAGATAACGCTCTCTTTCCCAGAAACTGTAAGATCTGCTCAGCATAGTTGCAGTATAAATCACAGGTGGGCTCTGTGGGTATTGAACAAACGAGCGAGTAGACGGATATCCTCGAATACGAGTGGTCAGCTGCACTGGAAATAACCCGTTCAGTACAATGCCTGACATTAACCAATTGCACATGAACCCACCCCAAGGTGCTAACGCTCTGTCCATCTATGTTCATGAGTGGGAGAGCATCATGTTTTAGATTCTTTGTTTAAGTTTGAAAGATGAGGCAGACAAGGCGACATAGGAGTCTCATCTAAATAATTGAGAATACCATCAATAGCAGATTGTCTGTTATCTAACATGAAAATATCCCTAACTGGGGGACTTGCAAAGTTTATCAAGCCTTGTTACCATATTGCGAACATTGGGCACCTCGAGGTCGTGTAATGGTAAACAAGCTTGTCTCGCTAGAACAATTACGACTGAGTAGTGAGTTCGATCCTTCATTCCATACTTTTGTGCCTTGTGCTACGCTTGGAAAATCACTATTGCGAACATTTGGCTGTGATGCATGTGTCTGGTATACCCTTATCATTCTAGGTGCCTTGATGGGTATATTTGGCTTTGTATATCTGTAGTTCTGGGTCTGACGGTAGTGGCCTCTGATCGGGAGATTGGAGGTTTTGTGTGCGTGGAATCACCTCTTAAATGCTATTGTTTCCCAAGCCCACCATAACCTGGGGTGGTAGTACCTGTAAACGTTCCACCTATGTACAAATGCTGAACTTCCAAACAGAAAAAAAAAACACTATGAAAGTATAAAAATACATTTTTGTAGTAAATTACCAACAATGCAAATTTATAGTAAAATGACCAGCAATACATTTTATAGTAGAATTATTAACAATACATTTTATCTGGAGTTGAATGTACGCAATTGTGTTCAAAATATAGTTAGTTGAAGCCATAAAATTGTGTTGAAAATATTTAGATTTCGGTATTAAATAATCCATAGAGGTGTTGATATGCCACTAAACAAAAACATTCAACATGTAAGAACTCTTCTAGTGCATTAATCCATAGAATATCTTACAATTTCTTAAATCAAACTGTATTCCAAAATATAACTTCAACGAAACTACAACGTAAAATGCAGATATCAGCACCTCGAGTTATCATATCAGCGCAAACATGTATCTGCGCAAAGACTCAGTATCATCTACCATGTATTCAACTGTGAAAGCAGAATAACACATATTTTTATTAATTCGAAGATCCCAAGAAAATAAAATTTCGGCATTGAATGACCCATAAGGAGTTGATGTGCCGTTAAACAACCAAACTATTGTATATTTTTACTCCAGCCTCACTTTCATGGAGTACTGTTCTATCACTCAACAACAACAACAACAACAATAACAATAATAATAATTATTATTATTTTATCAGTCATCTAATTTGTGTTTCTTTATTTCTGATCCACTTCTAAAGTAACAGTCGTAGAATGGTAAAAAATATTGGATGAAGAATGAAACGATATGACTAATCGCCTGATGATATGTCACCATCGTCAAAACAAAGAGACATCGTCCGTGTCAGACGGGATTCAAATGCGGAATACGATTTTACTTTTTATTTTTGTTAGTTTACTTCTTTAATTTTTAGTCAATATTGCTGACTGAACGGTTGTAGAATGTCAAAACGATCCAAGAATTTCGGTAGAAAATGAAATAGCTGTCATAACTTGAAAGATAAACTAGTACGAAATTTTACGATATGGCGATTTTCTAAGCGTGGACAACAAGTGGTACAAGGTCAAAAGTATGGGGCGCCTAATGAGGATCGAACTCATTACTGAGTAGTAACTGATCTAGCGATGCATGCTCGTTAACCACTACATCACGTCGAAGAGCCCAAATGATTTTCTAAGAGTAGCTTACATGTGGCACAAGGTCAAAAGTATGGAGCACTCAATGAGGATCGAATTATTGAGTAGTAAATTGATTCTTAGCGATGCATGTCGTTAACCACTGCACCACGTCGAAGAGCTCAAATAATTTTCTAAGAGTAGCTTACGTGGCATAAGGTCAAAAGTATATGACCATAATGACGATCGAACTCACTTTACCAGTAGTAACTGATCTAGCGATACATGCTTCGTTAACTCATTGGCATCACGTCAGAAGAGCCCCTAAATGATTTTCTAAAAGTAGCTTACATGTGGCACAAGGTCAAAAGTATGGGGCGTTCAATGAGGATCGAACTCACTACTCAGTAGTAACTGATCTAGCGTACATGCTCGTTAACCACTACACCACGTCGAAGAGCCTAAATTATTTCTTAATTTTAGCTTACATGTGGCACAAGATCGAAAGTATAGGGCACCCAATGAGGATCGAACTCACTACTCAGTAGTAACTGATCTAGCGATACATGCTCGTTAACCACTACACCACGTCGAGGAGCCCAAATGGTTTTCTAGAAGTACCTTACATGTGGCACAAGGAGGAAAACATAGGGAAACCTGTGAGGATCGAACTCACTAATCAGTCGTAATTGATTTAGCGAGACAAGCCTGCTAACCATTACACGACGTTGGAGTGCCCATTTTTAACTGTAGCTTACATATGGCACAAGGTCGAAAGTGTGGAGTACTCTGTGAGGATCGAGCTCACTATTCAGTAGTAATTGATGTAGCGGGACAAGCTGGCTAACCATTGCACCACATCGAAGTGCTCTCGATATTTTACAATATATGTTAAGTTTTCTTTTAGTTTGCAAATTTCTATAACTTTTTTTGCTTTTTATTGAATTACCACTCTTGCACTATCAAGATTTATTTGCCATATTTAACGGCATATAAGAACTAGTTTCTTTTTTTTATAATAAAAGGTCTAATAATTCTCTCGCGAAGTTGAGGTCCCCTGTAGGCTCTTGGGGTCCCCTGTAGGCTCATTTCATCCCCAACGCTCACTAAGCTATAATTTTGCCTCAAACGGCCAATTCTACGAGCTCCAAACCATACTATTTATTCAAAAGAAATTATTATTATATATTTTTATTTTTATTACCAGTAGTATAAAAGGAATTATCGTAATAAAGAACCGGTGATATTCAGCTGTACCAGCTGATCCACCATGCTTAGATATTCTCCAACATACTCATATCATTAACTCACTGGAAACTTCAGAAGAATGTGCAGCAAAGGAAATTTCCGTAATGGTAAAATATAAACCTGGAAACCCTAGCATTAAGGTCGCAGAGAAATATGTCCGTCATACGAAGCAGTCAAAGAAATATAACTGATGAAATGATGGCTATTTTTCTTTATTGCGAATTTGTTCCTTTTTTTTGTATGCAGAGTAATATTTTCCGCTATACCTAAAATGGTTTTGTAATGTACTGATAGATTGCGTTAAATATTGCAAATGCACAAACTTTCCCCTTGAATGTGGCTTGTTGAAATAAAGGAAGGGCATATAAAATTATCCTAAGTTTTTTATGCTGTCAAAAAAAGTATTTTATCGTTGGGGTGCGTGTTCACGTGTTTACAATTAAAGAACCATGCAAGAAATTGGGTTTCTACCACGGACCGTTTCTTCGCTTTTTTGTATAAACTGTAGTGAAACAAATTTGTCAATGTCTCTTGGGTGATTTAAACTGTTTACATTGTTCGAAATGTGGTCTCATCTTTATTGTCATATTCATGAGGTTTCAGTTGTTGTACACACCAGCCTTCTTTATGTGATATACGCCGTGAATATGACAATAAAGATGAAGACAGCAATCCGAACAATGTAAATAGTGTAAATAGTTACAATACCGCATCTCAGAAATATAGACAGATATCTCCTGCCTATACTCGTTTTCTTTTCCGTCCATTGTTAAGGTAAGTAAGTATGAGCGTCGTAATAATGGTCGAGCTTAAGTTAGCCTTGCGCAGAGTTGAAACAACCAAAGAAAAGTTTGTACATATTTTATCGTTGGAAGCATGGTAATGGAATGTTTCCTTTTATTTTCTTCGTCCAGAAGTTGGGGTAAGAATAAGCATCGGTATAATGATCATGTTCAAGTCAGCCATGCGCTGAGTTGGAACGATTAAAGTACTTAATAAATGGGGCTGCAAGCCACGTCAAAAGCTGTCGTTGGAAAGTGGAAAGTGACAGTGAATTATCAGTGGGCCAGGGAAACTAACGTTCCCCAGCGGGACCGCCCGTTTTCTACGTCTGATATATCTTGGAGCAAGGGGGAAGAAAGAGGTTTTGGGAGGAAAATGTTTTCTTAGCATCATGGTTTAATTAATCTGAATTGAAAAAAATATTTCTTTTGTTTTTAATCGTTATCACCCCATGTAAGGCAGTAAAGCCACTAAGACACAATGGGATAGAATATGTAATTAAGAACAGAATCATTAATAATGAGCAGGAAGAGGAAATAATAATCAGGAGGCCAGTAGATAGCGATTGACATTGCATTTAAATTTTTGCGGATTACACTTGACTGGAAAGCATGGAGCCGGAAGGGAGTTCCACAATTTTTAGTTTAAAATATCGCAGAAAAGCAATTGTTAATATGGCTGTTTTATGAGGTTTTGACGCATTTATCGACAACCTGATGTTTGACTAATATATGTAGCGAGGAAATAATTGTAATAAAATTACATGAAAAAGTAAAATGTAAACGCCATGGTCTCTCCTCAATAATAACACAGATTTTGACAACACTTTCTACTTCTCTGTATATATTCCTGTTTGTAATATATCTGTGTTATTCCATATCCGCCTTCGAGTTCTTCTGTATTGGTTCTACCTTGGACTATCGCCGTGGCACAAGGAACCACACCATAACAATATATATATATATATATATATATATATATATATATATATATAATGGCTAATAATGCAAGACTCTTCGGTAAGACGAATCAGAGTTCTCTCCGTCACTGAGTGTTTATCTAAGAATAAATACGTTTAAATTCACCTTACAGCTAAATGGGTAGAATCTCTGACAGACGCCAATTCAGCCGGGTTTCGATCCTAGCTAGAGGTAGCCGGACGTCTAGCCCATTGATGAGCTGTGATACAACAAAACAGTCTGTCTGTGGATGACAATAAATACATACATACATACATATATATATATATATATATATATATATATATATATATATATATATATATAAAAGTGATATATGAGGTATAAAGAACCCTATCAAATGTATGAGAAGTGCCAGTGCTTTCTGCATTCTGTTGAGGATTCTTCTAGACACGATGACTTGCCTAAATCTCTAAAATTCTATTAATATCTCCGTACTTGACCCAGCTAATTCTCTGCGATGAAGCGGTTCGTGGGGGAAAGGAAATTTGTCGCTCTTGGCGCACAATCCGTTGGATTATGAATACTTGGATGAGTATCACCACGGAATTTTGTGAGTAGCGGCGCTATATCGTGTTTATTCAGTCCCTTCTTCGTCACCTTTTGCAGTTGGTGTGACATTGTCTCGAAACGGTTCGGTTTCGAATCACGGCAGTGGATGTGCATTGCTGAAGTTGTCCCAAGATCGGGCGAAACGGCCGTCCAGTCCTTTCTGCATTCTGTTGAGGATTCTTCTACACTCGACGAATTGCGATAATGATTTGCCTAAATCCCCAAAATTCTATTATTTATATATGTCAAGGCCAAGAAGTACAGAATGCCGTCTCCAAATTTCTGCTCTTCCACCCCACCCCAACAGACGGTGTCCGACTGACCCTGCTATACTGTGCAGTCGACAACATCAAAAATAAAAAATGTGTATTAGTGAATTTAAAAATATAAAATGGCGACAATTTACCCATCGCACCTGTATATGCCATCCGTCAGTCACAGGAGACCCTTGATCAGTGCCCGAAGAGTTATGCCCTCAGGGTTATTTTTTGAATGATCGTCAGTTGTCGATGCAGTACGTCTCCCGTCACCACGCCACTGACCTTGTCCAAGGAAATGGCAGAGGTCAATACAGCGTGGCAGAATGAAATTGAACATGAAACCGGACTGTCTTAGGCATTCTGTCTCCGGATTTGAATTTTAGCTGTTATTCTTTTTGACTGAATATATATATATATATATATATATATATATATATATATATATATATATATATATATATATATGAATATGAATATACAGGTGCGATTGATGAATTGATGTCTAAATTGACATAAAATGAAAATAACCCTGACATCTCATTTTAACAGATATATTTACCAAAATTGCCCCAAAATAACTTGAAAGGCTAAAGACTAAATTTATTCAATTATATCGCCATTAGCTTCAACCACAGCCTCCAGACGACTTCGAAATCTCCTGTCGACAATCTAGTACTCCGCTTAAATTCATGAAGTCTAGCTACCATAGAGAAAATCTCCTCAGAAGAATTACCATGAAAGTATTTACAGAAAAAGTTCAGTGTAGCTACGTTACGGATGTAGGAATGCAACTGAAGCCGGAATGCCAGATTTGGACCAATAACATTGGAGGTTATTCTTTGTATTTCTTCAAGAATCTCTAAACACTTAATGGAGGTCCCAGACCAAATGAGATAACAGTATTCAGTACATGGACTAATGGTAGTGTTTAATATAGATTCTGACGAGAAATATTATCACAGTCAACCAACTTTAATAATAGCAAACCTAGCAATTAATTCAATATTATTTTTCCACTTTATGTCAGTTGATTAGGAGCAAATCTAAATCTACAAGGACCCAATAGAATATACTCACGTTTGGATTGGATACGTCACAAACCCTGTTTAACATTGAAAACCACAGACCAAAAGAAAACATATAATTCCAAGATCACCTGATATTTCATCGTGAGACACATAAGGCATCAGATATTAAAACTGTTTAGCTTAAGTGTAATTAAGATATACTTAAAATCATTTCACCCTAATAAAGACAATAAAGCAACTAAGACGCAAGGCTTACTGAGTGCGAACGAATATAAGGAAAAGAAAACATCATAAAAGTAAAGGAGCACTAAACGAACAGGAATTAAGAAGACAGAAAATAAAGAATGATATTGCATTTAAATTTTAAAATGAACGTCTCCCGTCAGCACACCACTGATGTTTCCCAAGGAAATGGCAGGGGTCAATACAGCTTGGCAGAATGAAATTTAACATGAAATCGGACTGTCTTAGACAAGCTGGCTCTGGATTTGAATTTGAGTTGTTCTTCTTGTTGTCTGATTGCTATAGAACCCAGAATGCTTTAGTGTTTCATTAGAGGTTTTTGAATTCAGAGTTTTCTTCTCCTAGACCGGTTGGTACCCAAGGCTATAGAATTCGATTTGAATTCGAACTAGTCACTTCGATTCATCAATCCGAGCCGCTATCCATTGCTCCATTCAATTAGATAGTTTCGCCTATTGTCCCGGTATTTTGAACAGGAGTAGAGGTTTATCTTTTCATTGTTTTTCAACCCACTTACTTCTTGGTGGTGCCTTGCTTGGTGGGTGCGAATTGATTAAAAAATAGCAATACAAACTGTGCCTCTTACTCTGTAACCGTCGACTAGATCTTGGACCTTGGGCCAGTGTGAACATCATTGTAAAAAAAAAACATACGTTGATTTATTTTTATTCCATTTTTGTTAATGTGGAAGTGTTTAATAAACTTTCTGGTAAGTAGCATTGCTGCTATCTACAAACAAAATATATATACATTTTTGGGGACATTGGCTATATGTCTACGCAGGATGAAATTATGTATGTGCCTGAGTTATCGAGCAGTGGGTGGCCAGTCACATGGAAGAGAAAGACAAGATATGGCTTATGGCTCAGTGATTCTGCGGGTGACTTTTTCTTGGCATGTTTATTTCCCTTTAAGGTTTTTCTGTTCGCCACCCCTACCTCGTCACCCGACCTTTACATATCCCGACCCGCCACTCAAGCTATGCATTTCTGGCCCCTGGCTCCCCGTCCCCTCACAAACCATCCGACTGTCACTCTGTGTCACGGTCTCCAGTCTCAAAGAAGGCGCAGCGTTCGCTCTTCAAGACGACCACCACTGCCACCAATGCCGCTATTATGACCACCACATTCATCGCGGTCCGAAAATCCAGCCTTTCCGCCGCCTCCACTATCAACAACAACAACCACCATAACAACAACAACAACAACAGTAACAACACCAGCCAGATTTAAAAGAGCAACGGGGAATAAAGAAGCGGTTCCACACCCACCCTGCGCCCCCTTTCTGCCTCATTCAAAGAAATACTAGTCTTCTCTTATTTCTTTTTTTTTTGTCGTTTCTCCTGTCCTAAAACATTTGACATTTTCGTGCTGCAAATCCTTCTCTTGTTTGTTAGTTTCGTTGTGTCTGTCTTCCTTCCTTCCTTCCTTCCTTCCTTCCTTCCTTCCTTCCTTCCTTCTTTTCGTTCGTTTTTTTCATTTCTTTCTTTGTTCCTTCCTCCTTCCTTTCAGACGTACCTTTGTTTTTTAGTTTCCGTTTCTTACTATTTCTTTAAGCTATTTTCTTTCTTTCTTTCTTTCTTCTTTTCTTTCTTTCTTTCTTTCTTTCTTTCTTTCTTTCTTTCTTTCTTTCCACTCCTTAATTCTTCTAACCATCTTTCTGTCTTTAATATTTTTTCTATTTCTTTCTTTCTTTCTTTCTTTCTTTCTTTCTTTCTTTCTTTCTTTCTTTCTTTTTTTTTCTTTTCTTTCTTTCTTTCTTTCTTTTCGTTCGTTTTTGTTTTCTTTCTTCTTCCTTCCAGACATACCTTGTTTTTAGTTTCCGTTTCTTTCTATTTCTTTAAGCTATTTTCTTTCTTTCTTTCTTTCTTTCTTTCTTTCTTTCTTTCTTTCTTTCTTTCTTTCTTTCTTTCTTTTCGTTCGTTTTTCTTTCTTCGTTCCTTCCAGACATACCTTGTTTTTTAGATTCCGTTTGTTTCTATTTCTATAAACTATTTTCTTTCTTTCTTTCTCTCTTTCTTTCTTTCTTTCTTTTCGTTCGTTTTTCTTTTCTTTCTTCGTTCCTTCCAGACATACCTTGTTTTTTAGATTCCGTTTCTTTCTATTTCTATAAACTATTTTCTTTCTTTCTTTCTTTCTTTCTTTCTTTCTTTCTTTCTTTCTTTCTTTCTTTCTTTCTTTATTTCTTTCTTTCTTTTCGTTCGTTTTTCTTTTCTTTCTTCGTTCCTTCCAGACATACCTTGTTTTTTTAGATTCCGTTTCTTTTCTATTTCTATAAACTATTTTCTTTCTTTCTTTCTTTCTTTCTTTCTTTCTTTTTTTCTTTCTTTCTTTCTTTCTTTCTTTTCGTTCGTTTTTCTTTTCTTTCTTCCTTCCTTCCAGACATACCTTGTTTTTTTAGATTCCGTTTGTTTCTTATTTCTATAAACTATTTTCTTTCTTTCTTTCTTTCTTTCTTTCTTTCTTTCTTTCTTTCTTTCTTTCTTTCTTTCTTTCTTTCTTTTCGTTCGTTTTTCTTTTCTTTCTTCCTTCCTTCCAGACATACCTTGTTTTTTAGATTCCGTTTGTTTCTATTTCTATAAACTATTTTCTTTCTTTCTTTCTTTCTTTCTTTCTTTCTTTCTTTCTTTCTTTCTTTTCGTTCGTTTTTCTTTTCTTTCTTCCTTCCTTCCAGACATACCTTGTTTTTTAGATTCCGTTTCTTTCTATTTCTTTAAGCTCGGTTTTCTTTGTTTTTTGTTTGTTTGTTTGTTTGTTTCTTCCTTCGTTCAAGCCGATTTTTTCTTTCTATTTTCTTTCATATTTTTTTCGTTCTTTGGTCATTATGACTTTAATTCAGCATTTTTGTGTTTCTTGGCTCATGCCTTCTTTCTTTCTTTCTTTCTTTCTTTCTTTCGTTTATTCTTTCTTTCTTTCTTTCTTTCTTTTTTTGTTCACTCTCTGTGTTCTTTATTTCTTCTCAATCGTTTCTTTTCTTTCTTAACTTCGTTCTTTCATTACTACATTGTTTATTTGTTGTTCTTTCTTTCTTTCTTAATTGATTTTTTCTTTTATCGTTTTTGCTAAACCTTTGTTTTTTTTTGTCTGATGTCTTCTTCTCTTTTCGCGTTTCGTTTCTACTTCCGCCCTTCAATTTTTCTTTTTTCTTCTTCTTACTTATTTTTCCTTTCTCGTCATTTTTAAACCGATTTTCCACCATTATAAAAATCATCATTTCTTTTACTCATAGTAAATATTCTTATTTTAATCATGCTCTCATTATTTTAATTGGAAATTGCACATGAAAGAACAAAAGAACGAGATAGGGAAAAAATGAAGATAAGGAAAGTTCTAAGAAGAAAAAAAAAAAGGAGAAAACTGTCCTTTTCTTTAAAAGAACTAGTCGTTGTCAAGGGTCAGTTTTCTTTATAGGCGCCATGTCACACCGGCATTCACGACTGGACAAAATTGACAGCTGTCTATACGATATAGGTTCGGTTCGGGTCAATGCCGACCTGCAATCTTTATAAAAGGTTGCGCAGTCAGTCGCAATTTCGATCAAAATTCTACCTACGACAGGGCTTGGTCGACCGGGCCGGGGGAGGGGAATTTGAAAGCTGGTGGACTGGACAAAAATCCAAACGGGGTTTTTGGCCTTACGATCAAAAGCTCTGTCAAGATATGGAGTTGTTTTCCCAATACATCGGCTGAAGTTTGATTCGTCATCGTCTTTGGTGTTTGTCATCAAAGTATTTCTGACTAAAGATAATGTTTTTTTTTCCTTCTTCTCTTCCATTTTCAGCTTCTTTCAGATTTCTTGTTTTTTTCCCGCGATTTCTTTAAATCTTTTTATTTCTTTCTTTTCATAGAGACTTTCTTTGTTGTTATTTCGTCACAAGATTTGTCTATTTCTATCCTCTGCCAACAAAACCCCATTCTATGCAATATGCTTTCTTTCTCCCACTTTATCCAGTTCTTCGATGCAGAACGTATATATATACATAGGAATAGATTTTCTAAGCGTAGCTTAGATGTGGATCAAGGTCGAAAGTACAGGGCACGCTGTGAGGATCGAACTCACTACTCAGTCGTAATTGATTTAGCGAGACAAGCTTGCTAACTATCACACCACGTCGAAGTGGCCGAATATGCGGAATATATATGTGTATGTTTTAAGATGGTTACTTTATGAATGGCTGGCTTTCTACCCACGAGAATCGGGTTCGAATCTTATTACAGTCAATTTGTCAGGAAGGTGATTTCTTGATGTTATCTGCAATAATATATATATATATATATATAATAATAATAATTATTTAAAAAAAAGATTTCTTCGCTACATAAGAGTTCTCATGTTTCAAAAACGAGAGCCGAAAACCTCAAACTAATTATTAAAATTAAATTCAGTTAAAGTGTCAAGCCCTCTTTCATCCTCAAGCGAAAATTCTTGAAATTTACGCATCTTCATAAGCATGTTCATTCATAAAATTAATTACTATGGAAACGGCTGTATGGAGCACTGTTTTTAAAAATAAAAATACTAAAGAACTCCGGATTATTTACCTAACGTGTTCTTTCCTATTTTTCCATATATCTGCACACACACACACACACACACACACACACACACACACACACACACACACACACACACGCACACGCACATATATATATATTTAAGACATTTTTATGTTTATACATTCTTTTTTTATAGATAAACATAAAAATGTCTTAAAAATAATTGTCGGACATTGTCCATTTCATAATGTGTGACGTCATTTGTTTACATTTGGATACACATCGAGCAGATATGAATGTATGAGAGAAAATCCTGGAGAATTGTAGTTTAAAAACAGTAAAATCGACCTTGCTAACCGAAATTCTCCTCTGTGTCGAAACCGGTGAAAGCACGTCAGGCTACATGATGGTTCCGTATAGGATACACGTTCGATTCCTGTCGGAGGACGCATATTTTCTATGACAATTTCTCGGACATTCAGGCCAGTAAATGTTGTTAATACTGTTTGTTATGAACAGAGCATTTACTTAAATATTTGTATGTATAAAAAAAAGAATATATATATATATATATATATATATATATGAATGATAATATATATATATATCTATTGCCATCCGCAGACAGACCGTTTCGCTGTATTACGGCTCATCAGTGTGGCTAGACCTCTTGTTGTCTTTAACTAGGATCGAAACGCGGCTGATTTGCGTCAGTCGGAGAATCTACCCTTAATCCTTTTTTGGCACACGGGATGAAAGCGAATTTAAACGTATTTATTTTAGATAAAAACACCAGTGACCGAGAGAACTCGATTCGTTTTATAGAGGAGTACTACGTTATATATATATATATATATATATATATATATATATATATATATATATATATATGATTTAATTTTTATATATCAAGAAAGAGTATTGAGAAAAATAGAATGACAAATTGGAAAACAGTTTTTTGAGGCATTTCATTCGATAGAATTTCATCGAAGAGGGCTTTGTCGATGTTGCCATGACTACACATGTACACGAAACGAGAGACACTGGTAGTTTCAAGACTTTTGAAATAATATTTTTTCAATTCAGCCATGTCCTCTATATTCTTTTTCTTTTCCTTTTTCTATCTATCCCCTTTTTTTCTTGACTATCCTACGTTGTGACAACAGAAAATCTGCCAACAACGGTGATATATTGGACGCAAATTTACCGTGGCTGACATCGCGATCAAGGAACTTTCTAGTCATTTTCGTTTTATTGAATTATTTTCTCTTTTAATCAGAGTAAGATTCACTATATCAAAATTGTGGTCAGATTCGTTATGAAGAACAATCAATGTGCTTTGTGCGTTGTTTTTTAAAATATCCCTTTTGTGTTCATATAGTCTTTTGTTTAAACTTCTTGAGGTTTCTCCAATAGATTCTTATATAGTTTTGTCCTGTGGCTTTGTTCTTTTTATTGATTATGTCTTTGTTTTAGATGTGGTTGTGACAAATTTTGTATTGAGTTTAGATAAATTCTTTTCGGTTGTAGTTGTAATACAATTTTTTTCATTCGTTGGAATTTTCAGGAAAGACAACTTTTCTAATTTGTTATATTTTATGAGCCTTTTGTACCGCATTGAATATAAAATGGTCTGAGTATAGAAGGGTCTTGAAAGTATTTTCAGAATAATTCCCCTCTTCGCGTAAATATTTAGGGCTGCAATTTTAGAGTGCTCTTAAAGAGAATTCAATGATCTTTCCGGATTTTATTTATTTGTTATGATAGGAATAGAAATTTATTAGATCATTTTTATTGGTTGATTTTCGGTAGACACTAAGTTTTAGGCTGTTGTCAACGCGTTGTAACATGATGTCTAAGAAAGGTAAATTATTTTTTTTTCTATTTCGTATGTAAATTCTAATGTATTTCGGCTTTGTTTAGGTTATCTACAAGATCCAGTAAGTTAGTATCACGGGGACATATTAATAGAGCATTATCATTATATCGGAAGTAAGTTGATTGTTTAGGTAAAATATTTTGAAAAACACCAGATTCGAAAAATTCTAAGATACATGCCATCAAACCACTGAGAGGTGATCCCATTGGTAATCCAAACTTTTGTTTGTAAAAAATGTTATTAAATGTGAAATAGTATTGATTGGTGATGAGACGGCAAATTTTTTATTATTTTAGCTATTAGTAAGCTTGGTTTGGTTTGGTTTGTTTTGTTTTACAGCATATCAACCTCAATGGATTATTTAATGCCGACAAAAATTTTATTGCTAGTAATGTTTCTGGGAATATTTTTTTCTTCAAAAATCAATTTTCCCTCCTAGAAATCTATAGTTATTATTTTTTTTCCAAAAATATATAGCTGTTTTTATTGCTGGTATTTTTTTAAAAGTACTGTTGATAATAATTTTTCCTTCAAAAATTATTGTTGGTAATAATTTTCTTTTTCAAAGTATTACACAATATTTCTGGTATTAAAAGGTATTTTTACACAAGTTTGGGTGTTAACTATTTTCCCACAGTTGGGACCCTAACAGGTGCTACCACTCCGGGTCAGGGTGGACCTGGGAACACCAGCAATTAAGAGGTGGTTCTACGCTCCTCAAAATCTCCTGATCAGAGGCCTTGCGGTTGGACGTAGTTTATCGTCTTATCCAGGACGCGGATGTAGTTTATCGTCTTACCCAGGACGCGGATGTAGTTTATCGTCTTACCCAGGATATTGGTAAGGAAAGGTTTATCTTTGATTGTTATATATGCATTTTAAGAGATTTATATATTTTTAAATCAGGATATTAGTGCAAAGTGATTTTATATCTAGACTGACCATGAGTTTGTCAGTCATATTTGTTTCTCAACAAGATTAGGTGATTTTTTTGTATGTGTTGGACTGATTGTTTCTAGAAGAGGGGTTAAAATTTTTACTATGGCTCTAGCTAGATCGTGGGGAGGGGTATTTCTTAGTGCATTTAGACATCTCAGTGGTAATGTATTTTCGTTGTTAGTTTTTTTTTTTAAGTAGAAGTAATTATGTCTTGAATGAAACCTTTGGTCAATTCGGAATCGATTTGGCATCTGAGTTTTTACTATAGTGTCAGCGCGTCAAATAACCTTGTGAAAGGAATGAATCCGCCTCTTCTTCCCCTAGCTATGGGTTAATTAATAAAACTTTTATCACTAAATAATTATTATCTCCTCCTTCAATAAAAGTCTCTGTATGTAAGCGTGTGTGTGCGTGTGCGTGTGTGTGTGTGTGTGTGTGTGTGTGTGCACGCGTCTGTGTGCGGGTGCGGGTGTGTGTTGTCAGTCGAACCTAGTTATCAAAATTTGTCGAATGTACAAACATCATGTTTCTTTTTAGTACCTATATTCAGAGAACGTAAAAAGATTACTTGCTTACTTATTTTAGTAGTTCATTTTACTTGCAATTATTGTCATGTGACGCAAATGATAGTCAGTGTATTATTAAATAAATTACCTGTAAATAACCAACAATGACTTTTTATAGTCATCAGTCACTTATATTATTGCCAACTAAAACTGTTTTTAAAGTAGTGATTAATTTCAGAGGTTTTTTTTATGGGGAAATTAAAAGGCACCGTTATTTAAGGAACTTAAAACGATTAATTGCTCACTTATTTTAGTGGTTCATTTTACTTCCATTTATTTGCCACGTGGTTCAAACGATAGTCAGTGCATTATTTAAACAAATTATCCGTAAATAATCAACAGTGTTTTTTTTTGTTTTTTTGTAGTCATCAGTCACTAATTTATTGCCAACTGACTCGGATTGAGGAATCGGAGAGCCGAGTTCGAATTCCAGTTGAATCCATTACATTCACTTACGTGCAAATACCCTTGGGAAAGGTGTGAATCCGCTTTTTCTGGGTAAGTTGCTGGACAAACGAGGTTCTATACTCGTCATGGAAACTGGTCTACTGCAGAAAGAAATGGCAACCTACTGCGGCAAAAAATCTGCCTTGTCAGCCATGTATCGAAAGATACATGATCGCCTAAGCGTGTATCACGCATGGAACATAACTGACTGACTATGCAATGTAAATCGTTATCTTGACTTCTTAATTCATGTTCTTTTGTTGCTCTCTCCTCTTAAATGTTTTACTTTTTCTGATGTTCTTTCACACTCATTAAGCTCTTGTGTGTGTCTTAGTGGCTTTCTTGCCTTGCTTGGAGTGAAATGATAAAAAAAAAACAAAGTAAAACTTTTTACATTTTTCTAAGTAGCGAAGTAATCGTTCAGAGCAACGCGGTTAATCGAAATAATTGCTGCGCAATTTTTTGAGTTCTTTAATTTTTTGCAAGAGATTGTTGGTTAGAGAGAGTAAAAGAGAAGTCTCTCTTTCTCTCTCTTATGTATTACGATAGGGTATGGAAAAGTCGTTGACCTAAACAAATTTCCAAAGTTTACCTAAATGACCAGATATCAAACTGTTTTGGGAAGTCCTCCGGCGGAGCGAGAACTTTTCAGTGCTAATCTATCTCAACCCGTTCTTTATCTATCTATCTATCTATCTATCTATCTATCTATCTATCTATCTATCTATCTATCTATCTATCTCGGTCTGTTCAGATCTATCTATCTATCTATCTATCTATCTATCTATCTATCTATCTATCTATCTCGGTCTGTTCAGATCTATCTATCTCGGTCTGTTCAGATCTATCTATCTATCTATCTATCAATCTCGGTCTGTTCAGATCTATCTATCTATCTATCTATCTATCTATCTATCTATCTATCTATCTCAGTCTGTTCATATCTATCTATCTATTGAGGTTGACGGAACTATCCCTGCTTGGACGGGTTTAGATGGGTTTTATTTTTGGCTGGGCCTACGGGCTCAGACATACCCACAGAGGAAAGGGCCTTGCTCCGCCACATTCAATTCCTGTGGGTGAATTGATAAACACCATCTATCTATCTATCTATCTATCTATCTATCTATCTATCTATCTATCTATATATGTTCAGATCTATCTATCTATCTATCTATCTATCTATCTATCTATCTATCTCGGTCTGTTCAGATCTATCTATCTATCTATCTATCTATCTATCTATCTATCTATCTATCTATCTATCTATCTATCTATCTATCTCGGTCTGTTCAGATCTATCTATCTATCTATCTATCTATCTATTGTTAATTCTTTCGGATGCATATGATGGCATGCTGGAAAGTCATTCGACCAACCCAATTCCCAAAACATGATAAAATGAGCAAACATTAGATTGTTTTTGTTTTTGTTTTTGGAAGGGCTCCATATTCGAATCGAGAAATTTTCAGCGTTCACTCTCACCGTAGATCATAACCTGAAATAAATCTCCGTTGTTCATTTCGCTATCTATCTATCTATCTATCTATCTATCTATCTATCTATCTATCTATCTATCTATCTTGTCTCCGTATCTACCCATTAATGTTTCTCTACCATTCTACTTCTCCTTTCGTTTTATGGCATTATTTACGGATTCACGATGTTTTCTTGGTAAAGTCATAGACCTCTGTACACTCATATGTATAAGAATCTGTCAATATCTATGTAGACATTATTAGAAAGCAACTATGTGTCCGGCTCAAGTTATGCCTCGGGGAATCAATAAAGTCATATACTTATAAAGGTACAGCTATATATATATATATATATATATATATATATATATATATATATAGCAAGAATGCGTATTTATGCGTACCGAGATTTGTATGTATGGACAGGGTGTGATGGTACTTACTAAAAGTTCACCCTTCACATCCATTCATAAGACTAATCTGGCTAAAGCGGATTATCTTTGTCATAAGCCCGGATTAAATTCCGGTGTCAGATTGAAGGGGAAGTCTTGTGTCTGTCTTTTGTTCCAAAACTTGCCTTCGTGTTCCAGCGAAATGATGCCGACCTTTCAGTTTGTTCGACAAACAAAAGTGGAAAGTATATATATATTTTAAGATGGATACGTTTTAAAATTCTATCTATCTATCTATCTCTCTATCTATCTATCTATCTATCTATCTATCTTTTTCAGTGTTTTATTCGTGATCTAAATCTCTTATTTATCCCTATATTTTGTTCGAGGAATATATCCGTGCATATTTTATGATGGCTACATTATGAACGGTTTCGCTTTGTAGCCATGAAACCCATGTTCCGAATCTCGATTTATCAGGAAGGTGACTTCTTGATGTTATAGTCCTTGGGGGGGGGGGGTGAAACCAGCGTGCAGCGCTTTTTGAAAGTGTTTGACCTAAGCCTTATGAGTGAAATTGTGTAGACGGAGGTTTGTACTACCAAGAAATAGCAAGTCATCCAGACCGAGACGCTGAGCCTACTAGTTTTGTTTGTTCAACTGTTGTTCGCCACACACACGCGCGCACACACACACACACACACACACGCACAAACACGCACAAAAAAATACACGCACAAACACGCACACACACACATATATATATATATATATATATATATATTTTAGATAAATGCTCAAAGTTGAAAGTGGAGGAAAAAATGGAAGAAAAACAGGGGAAAAAAAGAAGATGATGAATGAAAAGGAAGGGAAGAAGGCAAAGGAGAGAAAAAGATGACCTATTTAATACAGCCAGTAGAAGTCAGACAATACCTGAACCAAATGAACCTTCAGAAATTAATGAAATAAAAAGCAAATATTATATAACATAATAAGTAATAAACCTCAAAATATGAAAGGAAGATAATTCAGAATTAAAGATTATTAAATTAACAAATATATCAGAAAAGAATATTAAGGAAAATATAAAAAAAATAATATAAAGCTTGTGGCGGTTGTATAAATATCTTACGACGAATACACCCAAATATCATATTATATATATATATATATATATATATATATATATATATATATATATATATATATATATATATATATATATATATATAAGGTTAATGATCAAAGTTGAATCAGACGAGGAAACAGTAGTATTAAAAAGTGCTCAATACACGTGTGAAAAAAAAAAAGGAAAATAACATGTAGGGCTTTTTAACTTAAATATATATATATATATATATATATATATATATATATATATATATATATATATGTATGTATGTATGTATGTATGTATGTATATCAGGTTTAGCAGTAAATTTGTTCGATTGTTAGATTAAGCTAAAGTATTCAAGACGGATGCAGGCGATTTCAAGGGTACCTCCGTCTGAGTGGGGCACATAATTTCATTAGACTAGGGGCGATAAAACGTCATAACCCGACCCTGAGGAGAGTCATTTCAATTCAAGTCTTTGTGACAAAAATGTTCAGCTTTTATTGCCATATGCGAGAATTGATATTATACTGGAAGTAACAGCAACTTTTTCCAAATCCTGAAACAGTAAAATTGTTCAATTGTTCGATTAAGCTTTGAACTATTTTATCTTAGAAATAATTAAAGATTTCTTACAGGAATTCTCCGCGGTTTTGTCTCGCGTGCCAAACGTCTTATGAATTGAGTTGCATCTTTTCTAATTGATATATTTAGTTCTAAGTCGAAATGACCCCTCTTCCTGTTGTGATTTCCTGATCCAGTTTTGTCTCTCTGCTCTTCCCTCATTTTGAAACTTATTCGCCATTCTCTTGATGGTTCTTGAATGGTCTTTGAAGGTGGAATCCAGAGAATAAATATATAAATGTAAATCAAGAAAAAAGAAACTCAATTAGTTCAGTGGTTTTTAGATATTAAACATTTTGCAGGATGAACAATTATTCTGTAACACGATTTGGACAATTTTGCTGTTACACCCGGTATATATATATATATATATATATATATATATATATATATATATATATAAAGTGAGCATTGAAGTCAACACTCAGAGGCGACAGGGTGTTTCATGCTAGACGCAGTCGTCAGGCGGACTAACGATTGCGCCTAGCAGGAAAGAACCTGTCGCCTCTGAGTGTTGACTTCAATGTTCACTTTTATATTTATATTTACATACGCTCTATCTCTGATATTGAGCACTTTATCCCATAAACATAGCACACCTTAAAATATATTATATTTATATATATATATATATATATATATATATATATATATATATATGTGTGTGTATTTTGGGAGTATATTTTTTTAAGTTATGTCTCATTAAATAATTTACACAAATTTTGTCCACTTATTTTAATAAGATCGTCTCATAATTACGGCCAAGTCAGAAAATTACCAAGTTGATGCATATTCATTTTATTCCGAGTACTTTCGACATTAGCACAATGTCGTCTTCAGGGTCTTGTTTTTTCTAAGACTTAAAATTGTTGTGTTCATCATTTATCTGAGACCAAATTATTGTTTTCATCTGAAAATTAAATTTTTACATGTGAAGTGAGAAACGCTATGGTTGTGTACAATATGATTTTTAAATTGTATCATATAGACGCACTTGGAAACGTCAATATATATATATATATATATATATATATATATATATATATATATATATATATATATATGAATATAATACTATAATTATTATATTATAATTTTAATATTATAAAAAAAATTATTATTAATAATTTATATACTAATAACTCATATTAAATTATTATATATGTATATTAACATATTAAGAAAAGGTTATTAAAAAAATTTATTTGTTTATGAAATTATTAATATTAATTTAATTACTTATTACTTATTTAAATATTTACTCAAATGTTATATACTCTTATTAATTTATTATTAAGTAAAATTTATTTATGAAATCAATAATACTTTTATTTAAATATTATATATTTAATTATTTATTAAAAATGTTGATTTTTAAATTATTAATTTATATTAATAATAATTTATAATAAATATTATAATAAATATTAATTTTATATATTTACATAATATTAAATATATTTAAATTTATATTTATATTTTATGTTTATATCATATCTATATAAACAATTTTAATATTATATAAGAATAAATATAAATAAAAAGGAATCTAATATTATAATAAAAAATTTAATCATTTTTAGTAAATAAACAAGAAAAATGTGAATATTAAAAACTAGCAGTAGAGCCCGGCGTTGCCCGGAGATGTAACATTAAGAGATAGATCAAGTATCAACCATCATAAAACTGAAAAATAAAATTGACAAAGATTATTGTTTAAGGTTGACGGACACGCATGTCTTAATTAGTTTTTTTTTTTTTTTTTTGGTTAAAACTCAAACAAAAACATTGTTTTCAATCGTTATGAGTCTACCGATTGAATAGAATTTTATTATAAACAATTGTCTTGTAAATGGAATTTTAAAAGCATTCTGAATGTAAAAATAAAGAAATAAGTGTGCAAGACAATAAGAAACACTACCTGCCAAAAAAAGTTTTGGTGAAATCGGTTGAAAAATGTAGGAAATCCTATCCCATATATAAACGAACACACACACACACACACACACACACACACACACACACACACACACACACACACACAACCTGGTTTTTATAATAAGTATAACTCGATATGAGTTGTCCCCCTTTTATTCTCGCGACAGCGATGCGTCTTAATCGTGTTTTCACATTGATTTCTTGCAAAAACAATTGTGTTTTTACAAATTTTGGCGCTGTCAGAACCACCGCAAGGTAATTTTACGTAGTCCTGTGAAGTTTTGTTGAAAGAAGTTGAAAAATGTAGGAAATCCGATCTAATATATAAATGAACAGCCACACACACACACACAACCTGGGTTGTATAATAAGTATGATAATAATAACATAAAGGAAGAATTAGATAAGTAATAACCAAAAATAAAACTTTCCAATATAAGGGAAAACGTTTTTAAGTAGATAAAATGTTCCTACCTAGTTTAAAAATATGATTAAATTTCAAGATTATATAGATTAATTATAGATTAAAATATAAAGGATTAGATATAATAATATAAGTTCAAAGAATAATTATAGATTAAATTGTAATAGATTAAACAGATAAATTTAGATTAAATCATAAATTAAATTAGATAAAAGCATAAAAAAAATCCTTTAAGACGCGGGGAGACTTCAACAGCAAGTAACAAAGCACAACCCCAAAAGAAATAAATTGTTAGTCATGAAACAGGAAATTAAAGTAAAATCAAATCATACGTGGTATGGGTATATATATATATATATATATATATATATATATATATATATATATATATATATATATATATATATATATCATTAGACATATATATATATATATATATATATATATATCTATTAATATATATATATATATCAGTTATATAGACATATATATATATATATATATATATATATATATATATATATATATATATATATATATATTAATCAATTTGTCTGACGAACGCAAATAGCGTGAAACCCAGGTTCACAAACTCACATCAATCCAACTATATCTATATATATATATATATATATATATATATATATATATATATATATATATATATATATATATATATGTATACGAGTTTCACGCTTATTCAATTGAACGTTCAAGTCGTCTGAAGATTCCGTGAACGTGAAACTTGGGTTACGACTAGAGCGATCCATTCATAGGATTTAACATAGTTAAGCGTTTTTTGCTCAACATAGGCTGTCTAGGATTCGAGCACTTCATTTTACTAAGTAGGTAAGTGTGCTTTTAGGCCTTTTTTTCTGTTGTCGTTTTTATACGAAACTGTAACTTGATAAGACTTTTAGGTTATAGCACGTTTATATATATATATATATATATATATATATATATATATCAGTAAAATAAGTAATTTTAAAAAGAGTTAGCTTTCAAATGAAAAAAATCAAGTTAACCTTATACAGTGCAGAGGTACTTCTGATCAACTGGTTTAAGAACTTTAAAGTAAAAAATAATTGTACTTCCAACCAATTTGATATTGTGGATTTTTATCCATCTATCTCTAAGGACCGTTTTCATTTAGCATTGGAATTTGCTGAAATTTATTCAGACATTTCGAAGGATGAAACAGACATTAGTTTAAACTGTAGAAAATCAGTCTTAATACACGACAACGAACAGCGGATAAAAAAATTTCTCTGATAATTTCGATTTAACATTGGGATCATTGGATTCTGCAGTGTCTTCGGACTTAGTTGCACTGTTCTTATTGTACAACTTCACTGCGTATGCAGAGATTGATTTGAATAGTATAGGCCTTTATAGAGATGATGGACTCATGATCGTAAATAAATCTACTGAGAGCAAGGTTGATAAATTTAGAAAATTAAACAATAGAGGTTTTTAATCTTTTGGTCTTAGCGTAGTTATTAATTCTAATATTAAACAAGTTGATTTTTTAGACGTAACGTTAAATTTGGTTTTAAATAATTTTCAAACTTACATGAAAAACAATGCCAAGCCGATTTTTATCCACTCTAGTTCTAATCACCCACCATTTTTAATTCAACATATTTCATCATCAGTTGAACAACGTATTAATCAACACCCTTCTAGCAAAGAAATATTTGAAAAACATAAAACATAAAGTTTTTAGGGATAGTGGGTTCAGATCTTCTGAAATAAGATTTGTAGAAGATTATAGAAACAGGAAGATCATATGGTATAATCCGCCATTCAATCAATTAGTTCATACTAAATTCGGACATAAATTTTTAAAATTAATTGATAAACATTTTCCTAAAAATAATTCTTTAAGTAAAATTTTCAATCCGAACACTCTAAAACTTAGTTATAATTGCACTAATAATTTAGAGAAAATAATTAAATTACATAACAATAAAATATTGAATTTATATAACAATAATAATCGTAATGCTAATGCTGACCTTAATTTGTCATGTATAAATAACATTTGTAGTTTTAGAAATCTCGACCAATGCCCTTGATCTAAGAAGTGCTTCTGTATATGTGTTCTATTTCATCAGTAGAAAATTCAAGCGTTTCTAAAATATATATTGGAAGTATAATGAATCAATTTAAAAAGCTTTTCTATAATCATCTCTCATCCTTTACTAAAGCGGATAAACGAAATATGACTTCGCTTTTCTAAATATTTTTCGAAACTAAAAGAGGAATATAAAACACCTAAAGTTTAATAGAAAATTCTTAAACAAGCGAGAATCTCTAGATCGCTGAGCGAACCATGCTCTCTGTCCCTGCAGGAGAAAATGGAAATAATAAAATTGTATAATGACACATTAAATCAACAATATGAAACTATAGTAAATTGTAAAGATATTAAAGAATAAACCTTACAATCTTGCTAAACTTCATAACTCAATAATCACTCCTCTTTTGTAATATTATTTTTATATAAATATTTTAATGTTATCATCAGTCATTCATTCTAGCTTTAGGTATTATATTGGTTAGTATTTGTAAATTACTGGTAGTATGCTTAGCCAAGAATTGTATAATTATTTTTATTTTTTCTCTTGCTGTATTGATAATAGTTTCTAATTTAAAATTAATATAAAATTATTAAAAGTTTAAAATTCATTTTATATTCTAATTTATAATGTAAGGTTGGTTTTGTTAAGTAATTTTATTGCTTCTTAGAATGTCCTTTATTTACGTTCTATGGATAATTTTGCATGAATTTGTGATTTCATATAAAATGCCATAAAATTTGAAATGCAACACTATTAACCAATGTATCTATTGCCGTTTCATTTCCGTTCAAACTTTAAATCTCTTCTTCAAGAGAATTTCGTTGGCTTAATTCGTATCAACATATTTTCATGCTATTTTTTATTAACTTTCCTCTTCCTTTTTATCAGTATAATATTGAATATACTTTTCTCTTTCTTTTTTTTGTCTATTCTCTTAGTAGTAGTGTTTATTTCGTATGCTTTCTTTTGCCGTTCTTTTTTACTTTTTTTCCTTTTGTTGATCTTTTTTTTTTTTTTTTTTATTTATCTTTTTTTACTTTTATTTTCCAAAAAAATAAATGTTTCATAAATTGCAATTTTAAATAAGATCGTTTTCTTTTATTGTTAATTCCTGTTTACTTTACATAAGCGGACTATGGAAAAATTTTTACCAAAATGGGAAATGAAGTGATGTTTCATAAAACCCATTGCAATTTTAAAAACTAAGATCGTTTTCTTACAATCATTGTTAATTACCTTACCTGATGAAACGATTTATTTAAACGTCGAAACAAAATGTACAATTTTGTAGTAATTACCTACGTGTTCTAATGAAACAGTGTATAATACATACATACATTCATATATATATATATATATATATAGATATATAGATAGATAGATATAGATATAGATATATAGATATAGATATAGATATATATGTGTGTGTGTGCGTGTGTGTGTGCGTGTGTGTGTGAAGAAACATTGTTTTAAGGTGTGCTATATTTATGGGATAAAGAGCTCAATACCAGAGAGAGTATGTAAATATAAATATAAAAGTGAACAATGAAGTCAACACTCAGATGCGACAGGGTGTTTCATGCTAGACGCAATAATCAGGCCATATATATAAATCCAACACTCGCGGCCAGACAATTGCGTCAAGCATAAAACAGCCTGTCGCATCTGAGTGTTGACTTCAGTGTTCAGTTTTATATATATATATATATATATATATATTGGATAGGACAAAACGTCCGTCATATTATTCAATAGGTGGCGTCTCAACATGTGATTTTGCTTCACACGTGACTGAAATTTATGATATACATATTGTGAAAGGTGAAATTTAATCCCGTCTTTCCAAACAATTCATGAATGGATTGTGGATATTAAATGATTTTAAAACTGAAAATGGGTTAAAATTAGGCGCATTGTCTTTCGATGGTCATCCATTGTGAGTTCAATCCCTGCGCCGGGCAGTGTGTACTTGGACTCAGTGTAAACAGACCGAGCAATTATCGAACAATAGGGGAGATATCCATAGACACAGGAACGAGTAGATTATGTAAAGGGTTGAGTTCGAAATTCCGAGAAAGTTACCGGAACCGACAAGCATTTGATGACGACCGAAGAGCGCAGCGGCCAAAACGTTGGGATAACAACAATAAAGATGAGGAAAATAGTCTCCATGCAAATAATGATAAATCATCATCCTATATATTGAAAGAGTGTAAAAGACGGAAATAAAGAAAAAAAGGCGGGCAGGGGAAGAGACTTATTATTGATAGAAAAAAAAAAGAAAGAAAGATAGAAAGACAAGTAGAAAGAAACAGGGGAGAAAAGAAAAAACAGAAAGAAAGAAAGAAAGAAAGAAAGAAAGAAAGAAAGAAAGAAAGAAAGTAGAGAAAAAGAAGGGTGGTGAGATAGAGAAAGGTAAAGATAGATAACTATAAAAAAGATAGATATGACGAGACTAGCGTCATAGGTTCCCAAGTAGGCATCTATGCGGATGATACTATTATTTACACCTGCCTCAAAAACAAATCTAGTGTCGCTCACAAAACTAACCTGGCCGTTTGTCTTGAAAAGGACCTCCAATCGGTTGTGGACTGAGGCAGGAACTGCTCTTTATTGCTCACCACAGAATGTCTGACGCTCATCTCCACGAGAGCACTTCTTTGTGACTGCTCGGTCTCACATTGACTGCTGACCTCAAATGGAACAAATACATTGAGTCAATAGCTTTGTCCACCGCAAAGAAAATTGGCTCCCTATGCCGCGCCAGGAAATTTTTCTCACCAGAGTCGATCCTTCAAATCTACAAATCAACCATTCGCCCTTGCATGGAGTATTGCTGCCATATATGGTCTGGAGCCCCTTCTAATTATCTCAAGGTCCTTGACAAAATCCGAAGACGGATCTGCAATGTAATTGGCCTTGATCTGGCATGTCGTCTGCAGTCGCTCTCTTTCGCCTCCCTCTGTCTTTTTTACAAATACTTTCACGGTAACTGCTCCGATGAGCTGCTTTCGTTGGTTCCCAGACTTCATGAATTTAAGCGTTCAACTAGGCTGGCATCTCGCTCTCACCCATTCACTGTCGAAACTGTTAAATGTAGCCGTCTCTTATACTCCAATAGCTTCATGTCTCGCACCTCTCGCCTGTGGAACTCCCTCCCCTTTTTTTGTTTCCCTGTTAGCTATAATCTTCAAGTATTCAAATGTAAAGTCAATCGACGTCTCCAGATGCCTTAATCTATCCCCTATCCTTCTCTTCATCCTTTCCTCTATCACTCTTATTTACTCTCGCTCCAACTCTCTGTAACCCCTTGCGTGCTGGTGGCTTCCCGTCTCGCTTGGGGTGAAACGCTTAAAAAAAAAAAGATAGATAGATAGATAGATAGATAGATATTAACAGACTGAAACAGATAGATAATTATTATTAGTCGTAGTAGTTGTATTTAAACGAGATTTTATCTCGAAATTTTACATCTACGTTCTTTTGTTCATATGAAATTCAAACAGAAAATAAGATAACCTTCATAAGTTTAACCGGTTTCGCTATTAATTTAGCTTCATCTGAAATTATCTTTTCGGTGGATCTTTGTAGAGATGTTTCAAGTTTTAAATTATATCTTACTTTTTTTTCATTGCTTAGATAGACGCCACGTATTCATTTTATGGCGTTAGTATGTCCATTTTTTTCTTTAAATTTATATTAATGTTCACTTAAATGGAAATCTGCTGACCTTTTACAAAAATGGATTCGGAGATTTATTTTACAGATTGTTATCAGTAAGTAAAGTGAACTTCACAAGTATATGGCGTGCTGCTTGGACAAAGAGTCACTAAATTAAGTTACTTTTTAGACCTCGACGACAAGATAAAAAACAATGTTCTCTATAAGACAGTGGCCACTGCCCGCGAGAAATCAGAGATACGGCAAGGGCTGACGGAGAACGGCGTGGGAAGACAGCCCGTTAGACTTTTTACCTACGCCTTATATTAGCTTCACCCGTCTACAGCAGTAGATTACAATAAAACCTTCTTACTGCTACGAATCCTCATGGTATTATTTCGCAGGTAAAGGTCTAGACGAAGGACTATTTTTAAGTCAGGCTTTTGACTGGAAGAAGCTGGACTCTGAGAAGGAACCTAATATCTGGTCTGGCCTGCAACGCTACAGTTGTATGAGCGTAAGTGACGACAAGAAATGTCGCTGATGAGGTTAAGTAGGCAAGATAACGGTTAACTTGTTTCTTATTCAAACATTTTGTCGGATTTGATTCATATTACTTTAATTGATATTTGATTTCTGATGAAACTAAATATAATAGCGAAACATGTCAAAATCATAATTGATTTCCTATTTGTTCCTTATTTAACCATTTTATCGGATTTTTATCTATATTTTCAACTCTTTTGTTTTGGAGACGTCATTTTCCTTCTGATTTTAATAATTCTTTGTTTCATTAACCGTCATCTTTTGGTAATTTTCTTTTGTTTTTTCTTTCTTTAAAACGTCCAGTTCCTATATTTTTTCCCATTCACCCACTTCCACATGCCACCATGAATTGTAATGGATAGCGTCTCGGATTGAGAAATCAGACCGCCGAGTTCGAATTCCTGTCGGGTTCATTACATTTACTTACGTGAAAATATCCTTGCATCCACCTATTCTCCCCAGCTATGGATTAAATAGTATTACGTGTATCTGAAAAAAATTGTTATTCTAAAAAAGAAAATATGTTTAATGTAATATTCACTCGAAAAAAAAAAAGGAATTGTTCTTACAACATAAAATATATTTCGGTTTTAAATAAATCGAAAAAGATTTTATATCACCTACCACGACTCATTTCTGAGCACACCCGTATGTTATGGCGGTTAGCCAAACTCTATTACAAGCACCTGCTTAATACACACAGTTGATTTATAATACAACTATAGTGAGAGGACCTTAGTTACAGTATCTGGGAGAGAACGCATAATCTGGCGTGATCAGTTTTTTGAACAAGGCCATTACGCTTAAACCATAGGTTACGTTGACATGTAACTTCTGTCTACCCAATTTAATTTTCAACCCGTGGTTTAGTTTTCAGGCACGGTGCCGCGCGATGAATCCACGAGGAAAACGATTCTGGTGAGAGCCGAACCCGGATTTTATGGTCTGGAAGTCGGCCACGCATTCATCGAAGACCCGAAAAGCCGTAAAAACAAATCAATCTCCTGTGGATAGATCAGTATTTCCTCTTCCTTTCTTTCTTTTATTTTCTCTTCTCTTTACTTTTCAATTACTTATTCGTATATACAATGTTTATATCTCTGTTTTATATTTTCTTTCTTTCTTTCCATCTATAGGTATTTAAACTCTTTCGTTCTTTCTTTCTTTCTTTTTCATTTATGGCTATTTGGATTCTTTCTTTCTTATCTATAGATATTTGAATTCATTCTTTCTTTTTATTCAATATCTGGCTAGTTTGAGTCTTTATTTCTTTCCTGATATTTTTCCTTCGTTCGTTCCTTCGTTTCTTCCCTTCTTTCTTTCTTTCTTTCTTTCTATTTAGTCTCTGGCTGTTTGAATTCCTTCTTTCTTTACTGATATTCTTTCTTTCTTTTCTTTCTTTCTTTTCTTTCTTTCTTTCTTTCTTTTTTCTTTCTTTCTTTCTTTTCTGTCTTTCTTTCTTTCTTTCTTTCTATTTAGTCTCTGGCTGTTTGAATTCCTTCCTTCCTTCTTTCTTTCTTTCTTTCTATTCAATCGCTTGCTATTTGAATTCTTTGTTTCTTTACTGATGTTTCCTTTCTATTTTCTTTCTTATCTCCGAAATTTGTAATCTTACTTACATTCCTTATTGATATTTTCTTTCTTTCATTTCGTCTTTCTTTCTATCTCATCTCCGACCATTTCTTTCTTTCTTTCTTTCTCATCGGCTATTTGAATTCTTTCTTTCTTTCTATTCAACTCTGGCTATTTGAATTCTTTCTTTCTTTCTTTCTATTCAACTCTGGCTATTTGAATTCTTTCTTTCTTTCTTTCTTTCTTTCTTTCTTTCTTTCTTTCTTTCTCATCGGCTATTTAAATTCTTTCTTTCTTTCTTTCTTTCTTTCTTTCGTTCTTTCTTTCTTTCTTTCTTTCTATTCCTCTTTCTCTATTAAATATTTTACCATTCTTTCTTATCTTTTTCTTCGATCAATTTATATATTAGTTCTTTATTTTCACCATTACGACTTCGACTCCCTAACATATTTTCCATTCAACCACTCTTCCTCTTTCCCGTGGATTCATCAGAATGTCTTCTTTCTCTCTTCCTTTTATTTTCTCTTTTCTGTTCACTCTCTCTAGTTTTATATGTTACTATCTTTATCTCTCCTTTATCTTCTTTCTATCTTTCATATTCTTTTTCTTTCTTTGCTTTCCTCTTAAACATGTTATTATGCTTTTTTTTTTTTTTTTTTTCCTCTGACCTTCTGTCAAATTATCTGCGATTTTATTTTTATTTCCTTTCATTCTTTTAATTTTCAATTTCACCCCGCCCTTTTTAGAGAGGGGAAAATTTAACAATAACTTTTTTTTTAAATCTTTTTCTCTCGAAATATTCTTCTAGAAATCAGTTTATCTTTTTCCTATTTCTCTTTTTTTATTGTTTTTTTCTTCAATTGATTAAGTTTTCTATTTTTGCCAATCATTTTTGCCAATCTACTTTTCTCCCAAACAAATTTTATTTTCTTTCGATTTCTTTCATAACTCCAATTTGGGATTTTAGTTAATATTTGGGTCAAATTTTGTGAAGGCTTTTTCCATGTAAGCTAGGCAACATCCGCCCCCCCTATCACCACTTAGGCGTTTCGTTTGGTTAGTTCAAATTCATATTTTCAACCGCTGTCTCTCTTTTTTTTAAATATTAAATTTAAGTTTCTAACACTGTATTAGTTCACCATTTGAGTTGAAAAATGCTAGCGTATTGACGCTAGTTGAAATAATCTATTCTCATGAGGTAGTTTGGGATTTCTCTGTTATGTAATTTATATGCTCTGTTATAATAAATACATTGAGCTCTTTTTGTCGATCATTTTTAATATTATTAGGATCCACTTGGATTATATACCATCGGATTTATTACCTGTACTATGCTCTCGAAATAATTCGATTGAACTCTTGGAGAGGAAGGGGTGATTTTATAAACAGTGGCTACTGCTGCTAATGCAATGCTCTTCTACGAGAATCGAGCTCCTCTAGCCACTGACGACTTTCGTATAGTAAAAACGTTGAAATTTCTCTTTCTTTTCTTGCGACGATAACTTGGGGGTAGATTCTCTGACTGATGTTTTCGATCCCGGCTTGAAACAATGGGATGTCTAGCCACATTAATGAGCTGTGATACAACGAAACAGTCTGTCTGTGGACAACTATATATATATATATATATATATATATATATATATATATATATATATATATATATATGTGTGTGTGTGTTCATATGTGTGTGTATGTATTAGTGTGTGTGTGTGTACGAATACAACAGTCTACACTATATAATAAATTACATATGAAGTTGAATTTTTTTGTTTTTAATCTCTGAACTGAGTTTATTTTTCATTTTGATCAGTTTGGAAGTTTTGCAAGTATAATTTAAATAATTTCGGAAATAAGCATTGGACCTCGAACCACTGGGTCATATGTCTCCTGCTGTTCTGAAATGTTTCTCTAACAAAACGACACATATTAACTTAGCAAGTCATTGTAAGGTTTCTATTAAGTAAAGCTTCACCAATGTGCCAGCCTGCTCAGATGATCCTCCTCGGCACTTGTCATTGTCCTCACCTCAGTTGAATTCGAGGAAGAACCAATAAGACAGAGTAAAATTTGATTTCGCTCAATATTTGGTGGTGGTGGTGGGGGGTGACTGGTGGCGTGGTGTCGATTGGGGGTGTAGATTATTGGCATCGAAGGCGCTAACCGTGAGGTAACACTTTGTAGCTGTCATTTACACCCTAACTCCCATCATAATTGAAAATCATCGTTTAGTCTGTGCCATTTAACACGACGGATGATTTGAACTAGAAAATTAAAGGAAAAAAAAAAGAAGAAATCATGAAGCGATAGAAATAGAGGAAGAGAAAATAAAAGAAACAGTAACAGAATAAGAAGAGAAAAGGGAGATAGAAATAAAGAAAAGGAAGAGAGAGTGAAAGAAAAAAAAGAAAAAAAAGAACGAGATAAAATGAAGAAAAAAAGAGAAAGTATGGCAGAAAAAAGAAGTAAGAGAATAAGTTCGTGATAAAGAAAGAGAAGAGAAAAGAAAGGGTGACGAAAGAACAGAAAGAAATAGAGAAAGAGAAGAGAGAGAGTGATAGAAAGGAAATAACGTGAGTAAATATAGAAAGAGAAGAGAAATAGTAACAGAAGGAGAGAAAGAACGAGACAGTAATAGAGAAAGAAAGTGGCCAGAAAGGGTGATAGAAAGAAAAGAGAAAGAACGAAACTGTAACAAATAAAGAGATAAAAAGATATTGAGGGAAGACGACGGAAAAGAACAAAAGAGAAAAGAGATAAAAACGAAGAGAAAGAAAGAGATAGGAAGAAAGTCAAGAGGAGAGACAGATTAACATAAAATTGAAGAAATAGATACGAATAAAGAAAGAGAAGAGAAAGACTGAATGAATGAAAAAAAAAAAAGAGTGACAGGAGAAGAGAAAGAAGAAGAAAGTAATAAAAAAAGAAGAGAAAGTAATAATGACATGAAGCAAACGAAAAAGAAAAAAAAGGGAAAGGAGAATGAAAAAAAAGCGAAGAAAAAGAAAGGGGAAATATTGGATAGAAAGACAGAGAGAAAGAAAAGACAAAGGAGAAGAATGAGAGGGTGACAAGTGATTTGAGGGCAACAATGATTACGAAAAACAGAACAATGCATTCAGACGAAAGGCGCAAAACATAAAATATATAAAAAGTGGAGATTGAAATCAATACTCAGAGTGTAAGTGTATATATATATATATATATATATATATATATATATATATATATATATATATATATATATATATATATATATATATATATATATATATATATATATATATATATGATAGATAGATAGATAGATAGATAGATAGATAGTAGCAGGCATAGCAAGAAAGATAAATAGGAGAAAGAAAGAAATATTGAACGAGTGTAGAAGACGGAAATAAAGAAAAAAAGGCGGCCATAGGAAGAGACTGAAAATTATTGATAGAAAGAAAAGAATGAAAGATAGAAAGAAAAAAAGAAAAGTAGAAAGAAAGAGAGAAGGAGAGAAAAGAAAGAAAAAAACCCAGAAAGAATGAAGGTAGCGAAAAAGTAGCATGGCGAGATAGAGAAAGGTAAAGATAACTATAAAAAGATAGATATGAAGAGACTAGGATAGATAGATAGATAGATAGATAGATAGATAGATAGATAGATAGATAGATATTAACAGATTGAGATAGATAGCTCGCTAGATAGATAGATATTAACAGAGATAGATATATAGATAGATATTAACAGACAGGATAGTTAGCTAGCTAGCTAGATAGTTATTAACAGACTGAGACAGACAGACAGACAGACAGACAGATAGATAGATAGATAGATAGATAGATATTAACAGATTGAGCTAGATAGATCGATAGATACATAGATATTAAAAAACTGAGATAGATATTAACAGACTGAGATAGATAGATAGATAGATAGATAGATAGATATTAACAGATTGAGCTAGATAGATCGATAGATACATAGATATTAAAAAACTGAGATAGATATTAACAGATAGATAGATGAGATAGATAGATAGATAGATAGATAGATGATATTAAAAACTGATAGATAGATAGATAGATATTAACAGATTGAGCTCGATAGATACATAGATATTAAAAAACTGAGATAGATATTAACAGACTGAGATAGATAGATAGATAGATAGATATTAACAGATTGAGCTAGATAGATCGATAGATACATAGATATTAAAAAACTGAGATAGATATTAACAGACTGAGATAGATAGATAGATAGATAGATAGATATTAACAGATTGAGCTAGATAGATCGATAGATACATAGATATTAAAAAAATGAGATAGATATTAATAGACTGAGATAGATAGATAGATAGATAGATAGATAGATATTAACAGACTGAGATAGCTAGCTAGTTAGTTCGCTAGCTAGTTAGCTAGTTAGATATTAACAGATTGAGATAGATAGATAAATAGATAGATATGAACAGAATGGGATAGAAATAAAGTGAGAATGCGAGAATGAGAAAAAGACTTAAAAAATTATTGAGAGAAAGAAAGAAAAGAAATAACAGAAAGAAAGAAAGAAATAACAGAAAGAAAGAAAGAAAGAAAGAAGGAAAGAAATAAAGAACAAAAAGAACAAAAAGAGAGAAAGAAAGAAAGGAATCTGTGAAAAAGATAGGGAAATGTAAAAATAACTATAAAAAGATGGATATGAAGAGACTGGGAAAGATAGATATAAAGACTGAAATAGATAGGTAGATAGATATGAACAGTCTGATACACATGGACTGAGATAGATAGATAGATAGATAGAAACAGGGATAGCTATAACAGACTAAGAAAAGAGAGGACAAAGGATAGTGAAAAAGACACCACAGAGAAATAGAATGAGAGAGAAAAAAAAAGAGAGGAAAAAGAATTAGGAAACAGAGAGGAAAAAGAATTAGGAAAAGTTGACAGTGAAAGAGAAAGTAAGATGGCGAAAAGCGAACGCGTAAACAAAATCAGAACTCAACGAGAACAGTCAAAAAAAAAAAAAATAAAATATGATAAAAAAAAGATAACGAAATCGAGTCTGTGATAATTTCCCGCCAAAAGCTCTAATCTCGGAATGTTGATCTTTTGAAAACGGTTGCGGTGAAGAAGAGCGTCCGCTGACAGCCATTCTTTACGTATCATCAAAATCAGACGAACGTGATGGCGGGAGTTGTCAGGAACTGAGACGAAACTGCGGCGATAATGACTGGTAACAATTGCACTTGTGCTCTTCGCGGGAAAATATTGTCAACAGCAAGCTCCGATAGTGAAGATCGCTCCCGACAGCTAATATTCTCACAATGGCTAACATATTGTTGTGGCACTTGTACTTAGGGTCCCTAAAGCTCCAGCTGGACAGTTTGTCCATAAAGGTTGTCGTTTCTTAGTTGCTCGATCGCCTAGTCTTAATAAAGCCGACGAAAATCAATTTCGTGTGTCGGAACTAGAGTTACAGCATAGAGTTAACTTTAGTGTGCGCGTTATAAAGATTACAAAAATCGTCTTATCAAGAGTTGTAGATATAAAAGATGCTTCTGCCGTGCTTCAAGGTTATAATAGATGAGACTAAAAATGAAGATATATGAGTTGAATATCTGACTCGAATCACGCACATTTCCTCCGTGTTCAAAATGTACAGAGAAAATTCCATTCAAACATCTTTATCAGAATTGTAACTTTGTGGAACAGATAACCGTGTGTATCCATACCACATCGAGTTGCTGCGTCTAGCAGGGTTCCTATAGAGTACTAGGTATATATACTGGGTGTAACAGCAAAATTGTCGAAATCGTGTAACAGCCTAATTATCCATCCCACAAAATGTTTTATATCTAAAACAACCACTAAACTAATTGAGTTTATTTTTTCCAGGTTTTCAAATAAGACGTTTAGCCATCTTTTTGCAAGAATCACTAAAAAGCCCTCTGAGTTATTCAGCTAAAAATAGACTAGCTTAAAATTGTTTTGCGTTTATCTACTCTCTTCACAAATGAGCAATGGTGAGAGGAAAATGATCATTCAGGTCTTTAGTAATAGTACCAGCATTCATACCCTGGTTTCCATCTTCAAAGTTCATTCAAGAACCATTAAGAAAATGGTGAATAAGTTTTAAAAAGAGGGAAGAGTAAAGAGGCAAACTGGATCAAAACTTCACAACAGGAAGAGGGATCATTTCAACTTAGAGCTAGAGATCAAATAAAAAAGGTCCAACTGAATCCATAAGACGTTTGACATGTAATAGAGGAGTTTCACCTATGACAGTCCAAAAAGAAAGTGAAAAAGACTAGAAAATGAAATCGTTGTTAATCCAGAACAGAAAGTTAGAAAGTTAGAGAGGGCGAAGATAATCTTGAATAAGTCCGATAATCATCCTAGAATATATATATATATATATATATATATATATATATATATATATATATTTTGAACTAGATTTCATTACTTCATGTGCTTCCGATCCTTAACTATGATTAATTAATGATGAACATGTTATTTTCGTTTATGATCGATTTCATCGCGATTCTTCTATTAAGCTTGGAGAGTAATTATACATTCTTATTGCTCAAAGAGTCCAATATTGTTATAAAAACTTCGGATGATTCCAGTAAGATAGCTTTAATTATTTGATACAACGGGTCAAAGGTTAATCTAACAATTGGACAATTTTACTGTTATAAAATTTGAACAATTTTGCTGTTACACAAGGTTTATCCCAGAATATATGGTACGTGAACACACATATATCGGGCCCATTAAATACATATATATATATATATATATATATATATATATATATATATATTTATATATATATATATATATATATATATATATATATATATATATATATATATATATACTATATAAGTGATAGAAATTATTAGAAGGATTTGAGATAATCATAATTAATTAATTCATCAAGTCTAGAAGAAACTTCAACAGAATGCAGAAAACACTGGACGGCCGTTTCTGTCCTATATTTGGGACTCATCACTAGTGTGCATGCACTACTGAGAATTGAAACCTGACAGTTACGATATCAGGCAAACGTCATATATATATATATATATATATATATATATATATATATATATATATATATATATATATATATATATATATATGTATGTATATATATATATGTATATATATATATATATAGAGAGAGAGAATAGAGAGAGATTGTTTTTAATTAACAATCTACGGTTGCAGAAATCCTACTAAGATTTTCAATTTTTTTTTTTATAACCGTTTTTCGTTTCAACGAAAAATTTATGATCTAAATTGGCTAAAATGCCCGTATTATTCGTGTGTTCTAATAGTTGTGTGAATATTGTGTTACTTATAACATAAAGCGATCATCCTGGGCATGACAATAAATTAAATCCGGCAACAAGGCCTCTGATCTGGAGGTTTTGAGTACTGTAGAACCACCTCTTTATTGATATTGTTCTCAGGTTAATCCTGACATCGGATGATAGCACCTGTTTGTGTCCTTGCTATGGGAAAATAGTTAACCCAGAAACTGGGGTCAAAACACTAGTAGAACAAATTTTATTGCATAAATATCAGCAATACATTTCCTTATTAAAAAATCAGCAATACATTTCCTCATTAAAAGTTACCAGCAATACATTTTTGAAAAAAAATACCGGTAATACATTTTTGAAAAAAATTACCAGTAATACATTTTTGAAAAAAATTACCAGTAATACATTTTTGTAAAATAAATTACTAATGCTCCAAATACTTTCGGCATTAAATTACTCGGGGTGGTAGCTATGGGAAAATAGTTAACCCCAAAACTGGGGTCAAAAGTCAATGAAAATATAAAAATAGATTCTTATAGTAAAATACCCGCAATCAGTCAGTTATGTGCCATGCATGATACACGCTTAAGCGATCATGTTTCTTTCGATATATGACGGACGAGGCAGATTTTTCCCGCAGTAGGTTGCCATTTCTTTCTGCGCTAGACCAGTTGCTATAGAACCCGGTTTGCCCTGCTATTTACCCAGCTATGGTTAAATAGCAGGGCAAGAGAAGAGGATCCATACCTTTCCATAGAAAGCGAATGTGAAGGATTCGACTGGAATTCGAATTCAGCTCTCCGAGAGCCGCTATCCATTACTCCACCGGGCCTCCTCTGTAATACATTTTTGAATGAAAATATTGCCAGCAACATTTTTTTAAAAAAGTACCCGCAATCTATTTTTGAAAAAAAAAAATCCATATTCTATTCATACGAACCTATCCTAAAAATCTTGTCGGCGTTAAATAACCAACTGTTAAAGAAAATAAGCCAACCTTAAATTACCCATAAGTAGTTGATATCCCGCTAAACAAACAAACAAACATTAAAAAGTGGTTTGAAGTTTCCATCAACGATGTCTTAGAAAAATACAGGGTGACCCCACCCCAAAAACGGAAACTTTTTAACAATCCAATAAAACCAAGAGTGGTGGAAGAAAAATATTTTATTCATAGTAATTGAAATCTTAAAACATGCCATTTAAGAAACAATGATGGAATTTTCATTTTTTAAAAATTACGTCCTGTAGATGGTGTCCTCCTGTACGAATGCATTCTTGAAATCTGCTGTTGAGATTCCTCATTGACTGCTGCAACATCTCAGCTGGGATACTGTGAATTTTATCTTGAATTCTAAATGGCGAAATGTTTACTTCCTCAAGGTCACTGTCTGGCAGTGTTGCCACTTGCTCATGACTGGCAATACGCACTTCAAAAATTCCCGTTTGTTTTTGTCACCCTGTACAATATATCCATTGATCTTGTCACATTTAAGACTGTTTTGTTTTTCTACGAATTCCCTCAAATTATAGGGAGACAATTATTCCAAATTAGTGGGCAGAGCATCTGGTAAAATTTGGTGATAACCGTTTGATTAAGAAAACGTTCTATGGAGGATTTAAAAGCGATAAGTGTTGTAGATTCCGAGATGAAATCTGGTACCAATAAATAACAACGCCAAGAATGAATATAGGAAAATAATGTATTAACGTAATAATACAAACTGGTAAAGCAGGTTAGTAGTTCCAGGAATACGTGTTAGTAGCAAAATATCTATACAGTCTTTGGTATTGAAGTATCGCTGTATGACTTCTTACTAAGTCTACGTGCTCGCTCACTGTGACTCTTACTTGTTACGTTCGTTCTGTCTGTCTGTTACCTTACTCTCACTCTTCCGGTTACCTACAACCTTTCACTCTCCCTCTCTTCCGGTCTTGCTCTCGTCTCTTCACGTAGCAGTAATATATGCATATATTGGGTGAGTCCATTTGTGTAAAAAGGGGAGAACCCCTCAACAATAAGTGACTGCAGTACAAGCCCAGGAAACATATTAAGTATTTCCTATCAGACACACTTTCTCTGTTTGGATTATGTGGAGAACAAATAGGAGATAAAGGCACAGAAATAAAACTAAAATTGCAAGCAGAAACACCTTTTTGGAGGCAGTTTTCTATACTAAATTATGCGTCAACCAGACCAAAATAAAATGTCCGAATCGAAACAGAGATTGAGTGACTCAATGGGTTTGTGAAGAACGTGGCCTTTGGCTTACCACAAACTGGATTGTAAAGTTAAGCGTAAGCGACCGTTGAAGATTGACAAGAATGACGCGTTTCTTCCAAAAGATGATCAATTTCAACAGCTGGCCGGAAACAGAATGCTCTAGAGACTTCTGGACTTTTCCTACTCTACTCTGTAAACAACGTCTTTCGGAAGCAATACGCTAAGAGTTAGCAAAGGCGATTATTAGGAAGATGACGATATAAATAGCAAGAAATTTTCGCAGTATGGTCAGATTTCATTTCAGGTTTGTATGTTTTTTTTTGTTTTTTGTAAATTTCAAATTCGGGCATCCATAATCCTATCCCATGACCTTATACTTAACAGCTTTCGTTTTTACGAAGAGAAATGTCCACGAGAACACAAAATAGTATAAAAGCAAAGAAGAACTCTGAAAAGCAATAAAAACTGCTGCAAGTCAAATTTAAGTCGAAAGAGAAAAGTTTAAAATATTGATGGCTGAAAAAATGATGGTAGGTTGTAGGAGAAGCGCACATTAGCAAAAGATAAATAATAAAAATAAAAAAAATTTCTTCCGGTAAATGGGAAATTGCGCGAATAAAATATATGCTTTTATAGCCAAATCTTTCGGATTTATTTGTAAATAAAAATTCATGTTGAAAAATTGAAGTTGACACCCAGAAAACAAGTTGTTATTGATATTTTTAATATGACGAGATATTATAAACTGACAGTCACACGATATCATGAACGGTTACGTATATCCTGAACATTTTATCATCTGTTGATTCACAATAAAATTGTGATACATTGACTTACACGGTTAAATCTGATATAGTATTTATCTTATTTCATTCAGTATCTATCTATCTATCTATCTATCTATCTATCTATCTATCTATCTATCTATCTATCTTAGTCTCTTCATGCCTCTCTCACTATATATATATATTATTAATATCTGTCTGTCTATCTATCTATCCCAGTCAGTTCATATATATGTATCCCATCCTGTTCATATCTATCTATCTATCTATCTATCTATCTATCTATCTATCTATCTATCTATCTATCTATCTATCTATCCTAGTCTCTTGATATCTCTCGGTATATCTCAGTCTATTAATATCTATCTATCTATCTATCTATCTATCTATCTATCTATCTATCTATCTTAGTCTCTTCATGCCTCTCTCTCTATATATATATTTATTAATATCTGTCTGTCTATGTATATCATTCATATATATTATACCATCCTGTTCATATCTATCTATCTATCCCTATCTAGTATCTATCTATCTATCCTGTCTATCTATCTATCTATCTATCCTAGTCTCTTGATATCTCTCTATATCTCAGTCTATTAATATCTATCTATCTATCTATCTATCTATCTATCTATCTATAAGTGTCAGTCTGGTAAAAAGAAGGCAAAAAAAGAATGAAAGCAAAGCAAAAGAAAGAAATCATTGCACTATTAGATATGTCTACACAAATAGGTATTTTATCGCAGAAAGGAGCCAACTCCTGTCAGGATAATGATGGAAAAATGTCACATTTTTATAATTGGAAATAAAGTAACGGAAAAAATATTGAAAAAAAAGAAATAAAGAAAAACCCTAAGAAAGAACGTGAAAAAAAAAAAAAAAAAAAGAAAAAATATCTTAAAAGGTCAATTTTCCCTGCCGTTATTTTGAATAACAGTTATTTTTTTCTCTCGGTGGGAATCCATTCAGAACCTTATCGTCGAATATGATACGTCAAACGCCTGCTGGTCCAGTGTATGCTCAAGGAAAAGCCCCAATTACTCTTATTTCTATTTAATGTTCTCGAAGGGGTGAAATCCGATCCTTGGTTTTGGCGGGAAATTACACGACTGGGTAATGTCACAAAATGGCGGCTTAACGAAACATCTCTTACCATTTCGCTCGTCCCTCATTAGATTTAAGGACGTGCTGAATTCATTTTTTTTTTTGACTGCGGTAAGAGCTGAATAGTCATTTTTCGATATTAATGGAGGCGGGAAACCCACCATTAGCAATTTGTTGGCTGCTCGTCATTGAAAAGTCAAGAATTCCTAGAAATGAGGGCCAATCAGGTGTCTACGCATCCCACCCTCCAGTTTTTGGAGATGGAACTACGTTTGGTGCCGCATGCGTCATATATCAACTTTTCATTTTGCATCTACTTCAGAATATCTGCACAGTGGGCACAGTAGTAGCGAGTTTGCATCCGTCGCATGTTCAATTTTCTTAAGTCCAAGGCCTTGAATGGTGAATTAAGTAAGACGCAAATATCTTTTCAGCTGCAGATAAATTATACACTATAAGTGATACATCTATTTCAGTCACTTATCTATCTATCTATCTATCTATCTATCTATCTATCTATCTATCTATCTATCTATGTAATTCTCTTATCTATCTATGTATGTATCTATATATCTAATTCTGTTTATATCTATCTATCTAATTCTGTTCATATCTATCTATCTATCTATCTATCTATCTATCTATCTATCTATCTATCTATCTATCTTCGGACCATTCTTATCTCAGTATGTACATATCTATCTCTCTATCTGGAGATGGAGAGAAACAAGAAATCTAAAAAAAATGTGAGAATAGAAAATACGGTTGCATCTATCTCGTTCAACAGTAAAACGGTGAGACCTAATTGCCAATCTAGTAGCACGCTTGAATTCATGTAGTCGAGGCACTACGGGGAAAAACGCTGCTCAGAATGGTTGACATGAAAATATTTATAAAAAAGACGGAGAGAATAAAGTGACGGAAGTCGAGATGCCAGGTCAGGATTGATTTCATTGCAGATCCTTCTTTGGATTTTGTTCAAAATTCCGGAGATATACAGCAGGCACACCAAACTAGATATGACAGCACTATTCAATGCATGGACGAATGGTGGACTTATAAATGTGCAAGATGGATTTCTGCGAGAAAAAACTGCGTTTTACCTTATTCGTCATTCAAGGCATTGCGCTTAATAAAATTTAACAAGCGACAGTAAATTTTGTTATCGCTCCTAATGCCTAATAATATTTTAAATAGTCTTATTTGTTTATACAGTAAGTATTTTTTATTTCAGCTTTCTTCAAACAGAAATTTTTTATGTTGAAAGCAACTTCAATAACTGCAAGTAAATGTATTTTTAAAATATCTCTACTTTCACAAACTCTTCATGAAACTAAATGTAAATAGTAATCCAACAAGCTTGACCCAACGAGTCATGAGTGGACTGGTTTAATTTAAAGCTTTATCATTGCTCACATTTTCAGTCTATTGTGTTCTCAGTATCCTCCTGTAGAACCACATTTGTTTTGCCTCTAGTCTCTTCTTCATCTGTGATGCCATAGTCCAGTATCCTTTTCTTTGTTTCTACGACTAGGAGATACCTGATATCATTGGGGGTGCGAAGGTGGCAGCAAGGGCTGATAAATATGTCTCTGAGCTCCGGGTATCTCATGACCCAGCCTGAGCATATCAGCGTCGGAAAGGATATCAAACCTAATAATAATGAACCAAACATTTTAGGTATAAACTAATTTGATCATTTTGTCATCAGTAAAGGGACAGGAATCAGACTATTATCAATGAGTCTAAACGTTAGTTACAGAATTATTATGAGAGAACCTATCCAATATATCAACTTCAGAGATTTACCGAGAGGGTCTATTTTAACGCTGACCCACTCTTAGTAAAATATTGCTCTTGTTGCTGGAAGGTGAAGGTCATTAATTGCTTCATGAATGAAAGAAATTCAGCATCACATCGCAAGCACTTTGAACTCTCCTCCTGATTCTATGTATAAGTGTTCTATTTCCATTTTCAGTCCATGGTATTCTCAGTATCCTTCTGTAGAACAACATTTCTGTTGCCTCTAGTCTTTTCTACATCTATGATACGATCGTTCAGCGTTCCATCCCATATAGGAGGACCGACATGGCATAAGAGTCAAGTTCACCTTTCTTTGTTTCTAAGATTTGGGGATACCTTATATCATTGGTAGTGCGAAGGTGGCAGCATATGTTGATGAATGTGTTGCGTCTATAAGACCCGGATAATAGTTGACATATGATCCTCATGACACAGCCGAAACATGTCAAAGTCGGAGAGGATATCAAGTCTAATAATAATAATGAACTAAGTTTGACTAGACAGACAAACGTTTTAGGTGTAAAGTAATTTGATCATTTTGCCGTCAGTGAAACTAGGAGAACGAAACTATTTGTCATAATTCTACATTCTACGTGTTCAGTTCATTCTCAACATCCTTCTGTACAACCACCTTTCTACTATCACAAGTCTCTTCTCTATCTAAAAGGATACATATTACATAATAATCTCGTACTCTAATAATAATGAACCAAGTTTGACTAGAGTGACAAACATTTTAGGTATAAACTAATTTGATCATTTTGTCACCAGTGAAGGGACAGGAATCAGACTATTATCAATGAGTCTAAACGTTAGTTACAGAATACATGTATCCTGGGTATGACGATAAACTACATCAGCTTTCTGGGTATGACGATAAACTACATCCGACAACAAGACCGTTGATCAGAAGGTTTTGAGGAGCATGGAACCACCTCTTAATTGCTGGTGTTCCCAGGTTCACCCTGACTCTGGGTTGTAGCACCTGTCAGGGACCCAGCTATGGGCAAATAGGTACTCCCCACCAAAGGGGTGAAAACACTATGAAAGTATAAAAATGGCTTTTAATACCAGCAATGCTTTTTTGGGAAAATTATTACCAGCAGTACATTTTTTGAAAAGAAAAATAATACCAGCAATACAGTTTTGGAATAAAATATTACCAGCAATAAAAATCTTATCGGCATTAAATAACCCATTGAGGTTGATATGCCGTAATAAAAAACAAACAAAATCAAACTAAATGAGTAAGAATAATAACTATTAACTAAGCTTAAAATTGTGACCGCTATTAATAATCATAAAGAACATGAAGGTGGCAGTCATGCAAGTCGTTATCGGAGCACTGTGACTAATCCCGAAAATATTGAAAGTATTTTTGTAATGTCAACGAAGACTCGTTGCCACTTTTGTAATGCCAACGAATACTCGTTGTCACTTTCGTAAATGCTCGTTGTAGTAGAGACTTTGTAATCGCAGATACAATTTATAGTACGCCGTTGAACAATACTTGTGTCAGGCGCCTTCGAATATCACTCGCACTAATAGTACTTGCTCGATAATACTCGCTCGAATAGTAATTCGTATAGTGATCCGAAAATAGAAATAGTATAGTGAATAGAGTAGAGAATAGCGGCCCGTATAGCAATAGAGGATAGAATAGAAATGCAGATCCGAATAGTAATATAGGATAGACAAGAAAAATTGATGATCAATTAGACGTCACTCGACTTCCTACTTATTCCTTTTCTCTAGGGTCACGTGGTTTACTTAATTCAATAATGGGATCGCCTGTGATTGCTCAAAGGAGATCAATGTTCAAACGCAAGTGTCGGCAGCGACACTTTGTTCCTATATAACAAGTATAAACTAGATACCTCCTCGGAGAACATAAAAATAAGATCCTTTAGGAATTTGATAGCAGTTAATGTTAGACAATTTCTCACAAATGAAGGGACAACTGTTAGAATGAGAAAGAATTTTCATGGACACATAATGAGGAAAGGCTTGAATAATTTGACACTCACAGGGCATATCGCAGGCAAAAAGAACAGGGAGAGTTATCGTCAACATATCTGACGAGTTTGTGTGAATGGATAGCGAAACGTGAGGTGGAAGTTTTGATAAAGGGCCCAAGGTTATTAAGCAGTACAAGCCTATGCGGTCGTCATAAACCAGTGTTTTTTTTAACTTTTTAAGCAACGGCACACCTCGGAGCAAATGAAAATATCACGGTACACTTATCAAAATTTTGAAAGGTTATACATTTAAATGTTATGAAATAAAACCATTGTTACGAGGATGCATTTCTATGATAAGAAATTCCTGTGACGTCGTCCCCTGGTCGCAGCGCCAACTGTGACGTCCTATCCTGGTCATGGCACCAGTTGTGACGTCGTCCCCTGGTCGCAGCGCCAACTGTGACGTCCTATCCTGGTCTACCACGGCCCCAACTGTGACGTCCTCGCCGCGGCGCCAGCTGTTCGCTCCTCGCTGCTCCGTTCGGGTGTCGCCGCTCCAAACGTGACGTCCGCCTGTCGCGTCAGTCGTGTTGTCTCGTCCTGTGACGACCAACTGGCTTGGTATCGATCGCGGCACCCAAATGTGACGTTCTAACCTTTTGGTGATTCGGGTGGGAATCTGGTTAGATTTGATATCAGCCTCGTCGTTCCCAACTCGCTTCCAACGCCTGGTTACCAAGGTAACTGCATTGATCTCCAGTCTGCCTACCCACGTTGTGAATTGATCTTAGGCAGACGAGATCAATCAGTAGTTGGGGCCGTAATGCAAATCGGGTTCAACGGGGGTGACACCACACAAATATGCATAAAATAAAATAAAATGATAACTCAAAAGTCCAAGGTATCAAAGAAAAAGAATAACAAACTTTATGTCTAGTTGTTCGATACATAGGACTGCGTCTCTCTCCCGACCCGTTTTATGGATTGTGACACGTTGTTTCCGTTAGGCGAGTTTTAACGCTTCAAGTTGTTTGCTCTTTAAGAAATTGTTTTTTCGGTGTGTCTTCGGACGAAAGTCGAAAAAAACTTATTTTGGTGGTCTGGATCTAAGTCGCTCTTCAAAATAATTGTTCTTGGATTGAAGAGGAGTCCGGAATTTGCGTGAATCTTTCAAGTCAGCTATCTGCGAGGCGGAACCAACTTCCACTGCGAGCTTCGAACTCTCTGCTGCAACTCCACTCGAACTGATTTCTGCTTGCTGCGGCTTCGCTTATATGGACGCCGACCAAAACCGGGGTGAGTTTGTCGGCGTCGGGGGTTCCTCGGTAATTCTAAATACATATCCACCTCTCTGGTTAGGAATTTCCACTTTTTTCCATTTTTGGGAGCCTTTTCTTACTCCCACCTTCTCACCATACTTCAGAGGGGCGTGAGCTTCCCTCCCCACTTCTTCGTGGCAGCTTCTCATACCTATACTCTGGATGGGCGGCGACAGCCTCCTTCGTGCGTCACGTGATCACCACTCGACCAATGATGTCCCAGTCGGGCGTGGACGAATCCGCGGCTTTGTTTCAGGAAAAAAAATATCTTGCTTAACTAAAAAAAATTATCTTTTCTTTTCCTTTTCTTCCTCTTAATCGCAGTTATCATTTTCTCTAGCCGCAAACAGGACAAGACGGTGGTCATAACTCTTGTTCTACACCTTGGCTGCGTCAGTCATCTCATCGCTAATTATCAGAATGGGTGGTCTTCTTAACACGGCCATTCATTTCCTTTCGGTACACATTTCTGATAACATAATTTTATTATCGCAGGCTAAAGATGTTCTGTCGAAAGAAATCGGTCAGTGGACACATCGTGTGCGGCTTTTAATTTTTCATATCTATCCAAAGCCCTTTAGTCCACCTATTTTCCGTCACTTATCGAAATAACATTTTCATTTGGATTTTTCTTTGGCCAGTCGGCCAGCAGTTTGTTTACGTATCCCAGATAACACAGCCGTCGCCAAAACACACCCGATTCCTTTATCCACTCAGAATTTCCCTGTCATTGTAATGACACTCTTTCGCCATTTGTTACTTATCAAAATATCCTTTATCCATTGTCTCTTAGCCGTGGTGTTCTGCTTGTCATCCACACTTTGGGTCTTAGCCTCTCCTTTCCTTCTTTTCTTTCTTTTCCTTTTCTGCCTCGTTAAATGGTGCCACATTCCACTGAGTTCTACTTGTTATTACAAAAAAGTTTTCATTCAGCAGTTGTAAAATAGAGAAATTAGAAATAGAATGTTTGAAAGATTCTAGTATATTCGAGAAAAATCTAGATGATTCGAGAAACATCTAGAAATATGCAAATTAGGTGTTAGCCCCTATAAAAATGGGATTTTGGAAAAGGGTTGTCAGTTGATGAAGGGGAATTTCTGCTGTTATCAACTCCGGCTTTTGATTCAAGGACTATTATATCCAGCCGAAAGAATCTCTATAAAAAGTTGCCGACCAACCAAAACCCAAAAGAGAATTTTATAGAACAAATTTGGTAAATAGAATTTTGACTAATTTTCATTGACCAAACTAAAAATTTATATTTATTTACACACCTTTGTGGATTTCCAAATATAGCACTTAGATTACTTCACTAGCCCTAAAGTGATAAAGATATTTGACTCCCTTTCCTTCTCCCTTGTAACACTTGCCAGTAACTCTGTGTTTTCTGTTTTGTAGGCCACAATTGTTTATCTTGTATATACGTTATGTTCTGTTTTATTATTTTAAATATTTGTTTATGATTTAGCTCTGTGTGGTGGTAAATCATTTTTTTCCCTTTGTTACAATTATCAACACGTAACACCATAAATTTTAAAAAATACACACACAAATATAAACTTACCTTATTTCAATGTTTCAACTACAGTGTAACCCGGATATAAGAGACCCGGATATAAGAGAAACACGGATATAAGAGAGATTTTTCTGGTCCCAAATTAGAGCCCATACTTACCTAAACAAAATAAACCAAACCCGGATATAAGAGAAACCCGGATATAAGAGACTTCTTCTCCGGTCCCGACAACTCTCTTATATCCGGGTTACACCGTATTTGCGCAGCGTATTTACAGTGAAACTTATGCCTGGTGTTTTTTCGATATTTTTTCAAAGTTTAGTCGAATGTGCAATAACAGACCCTCATTTCTTCAGTCTTTCTCGCTTGTTATTTTTGATGTTATTTACGGTTGAGAAGCCTAATTCATATAAATAAGATACATAAAGTTGCAATAAAACAGATAAAACCTTTTTACCTAATGTTGGGATATTCCTTTTGTATCGAAATCTAAAATGTATCAATGGGTATCGTCGAATGCTTTATTTTGAGCCCTCGATCAAAAGATCACCTTTCGAGAAATGGTGTCTAATTCTTCTTCTTCACATAACTGAAGTCCAATATTAGAAGGTACATTTATGAAGGGGATGTCAAATCCAATCAAATTTGTGCGGACATTAGTGTATCCCGGCACTAATCACTGTCCTAAACAAAGAAATCAAATTTATTAAGCCATTTAAAAAATAAATAAACGGAAGAGTCGTTGAAGCATAACGTTCATTGGAACCGCAACAGCAACAATTGTGAAGATACCCTGTTTTTTTTTGGTGATTGTGGATCATACCTTAAGTCTAAAGGTCCCAGTTAACCCTACTATTTCACATATATCTATCAGTAAAACGGATCGATTAATGCCTTTCTCAAGAGTATTCATGCCCCATGAACGCTTCGGCTTGAATTTGGACTTGACTCACGGATTCCATTTCCCGTGAGAATAACCATTACGCTAAGTGTACCACGTCTCAAGTAACGAACAGATGTCGACTGCTTACATCAGGTAACAAAAAACTTCTGCTATCTGAAGGAATCGTAATTACAGAAAAACCGACAACAATCTCAGAGACCCTTACCAAACAGAAGCAACATGGAAACGAGTATTGGGAGAGTTCTAACTAATGTGAAGAATTTTTGCTAGTTGATCTCAAGCATGAGTTACCCGATATTTAGATGTAGTGTAATAGAGGTAATTCAAATTTTTTTGTTCATTATAATTATTGTACAAAAAAATTTGACTTTCGGTTCATAGAAAAGGGTATGATCTTATATTTCCATTGCGCATGCCCAACATTCTCCCTTGCCCACGCCAAGGAAAGTGTGATTAACAATTAAATATAAAGTATGGTTGCCGAAGAAAATGCTTCATAAAATTTCCCTAAGATATGAATTTTATGATATATGTCTATAAAGAATTTTTTTTCTTATCTTTGACCGCCTATAAACATCGGCGTCGTGTCAAACGGATAAAAATGTAAAAATAAAACTAATAAAGTAAGTAAATAAAGCGACGAGTAAGCGGGGAAAGAAATATGAAGTCACTTCTGAATTTGATTTGTATCGACAAATATATTGACGCTCATAATACGAGTCGTGGAACAGAGTTAAATGAGAAATCTAACCCATAAAGACGGGAAAGTAAGATAGAGAATTAAATAAAGAAAACATTAGTGATTTAAAGCCCGATAAAAGAGCATAAAATAAAATTGTATGATGTTCAGTCAGTTTAAATTTTGTCTTGATCGTTAAATCAATCTACGTTGCATGACATTTCATTACCAAGCCTCCTCGGGAAAAAAAAATGGAGGTTGGACAGAGAACGGGTGGTCAGGAATTCGTAACGATGATCACATTTTTATGATTTCTGATTTTCACATTGTAGGGGCGTGATTATCTCCCTTCTTCGATAGAAGCAAGTCATCTCGGAAACACCAGGTGGCGCCACAATCTTCTTGATTTAAACGTGACTTTTCAGTATCTTTCACCCCACAGGAATCACTTTTTTTTTCAAGCTGTACCAGGGTGATAAATCCAATCAAAATGGGCGCCTCCTTGTGTCTGCTCGTAATAATTGTAAACCTGTCCTTTAAAAGGCTAAGTTTATATTTGCTGACATAATGAGACACTGTATAAAGTTTGGTTTTCATGACTCTTGGCGGGTCTGTAATTGGGTGTTAAATAAAAGAAAGTCTTCTATCTCGTTATTGAGGTTTTAACATCTGCTAATAAAGCAGAATGCTTTGCTCGTAAATTCTCTTTAGATTATACTCTTGACTCATTTGGAGTGGCTTTGCCTAACCTTCCACTTAAAACTGAGTCTCTATTGTGTGATATACATATAAATCTGTCTATTGTTTCTGCTATCGTCTCTGAACTTGCTCCTTACAAAGCATGTGAACTTTATGCTATCCATGTAATAATCCTTAAGAAATATTTTCTTTAACTCGATCCTGTTCTTGCTAAACTCTGCAATAAATATCTTGCTGCGTCTTGCTTTCCTACTTACCGGAAATTCTTTTTTGTAGTTTTAGTCTAAGAACTTGACTGAACCGTCTGATCTTTCAGCCTATTAGCCTTCTACAACTTTTTAGGAAATTATTAGATGTTCTAATCAACTCTGAATTGATTAATCATCTCACATTAAGGTTCTTATTTCAAATAAGCAATATGATTTTCGCTTCTCTACTTCAACTGTTGATGTATTCGCGGTTATTGCAGAAAGAATCCATCAATCTTTTACATAGGAATTGTAAAACTCGGGCAATTACTTTGGTTATCTCGAAGGCATTTGTCAGGGGAAAAATTTTGAAGAAAAGCATACCGCCCTTCTATCCGTCCGGGGTATGACGATAAACTACATCTGCATCCTGGGTAAGACGATAAACTACATCCAACAGCAAGGCCTTTGATCAGGAGGCTTTGAGGAGTGTAGAACCACCTCTTAATTGTTGGTGTTCCCAGGTTCACATTAAACCGAGGTGGTAGCACCTGTTAGGGTCCCAGCTATGGGTAAAAAGATAAGACCCAAACTGGTGTTAAAACACGATGAAAGTGTAAAAATTGCAATACATTTTTGAAAAGAATATTACCAACAATAAAAATCCTGGCTCTTAAATAAACCATTAAGATTGATATACCGTAAAAAAAAAAAAAACAAACAAAAGAAAATACATTAAAAAAACAAAAAAAGAATTACCAGCTATATATTAAAAAAAACAAAAAAAAAACAGCTATACATTTTTTGAAAAAAAATTACCAGATATACATTTTTTGAAAAAAAAAAAATTACCAGCTATATAGTTTTTGAAAAAAAGAATTACCAGCGGTACATTTTAAAAGAAAAAAATATTACCAGAAATAGATTTTTGAAGAAAAAAAATAACAGCAATATATTTGTGAAGAAAAATATTACCAGCAATAAAAATTGTCGGCATTAAATAACCCATTGTGATTAATATGCCGTAAACCAAACCAAACCATTCTTATCATTCTTATTGTTGTGGATTCCGAGATGAAATCCAGTACCAATAAATAACAACGCCAAGAAGGAATATAGGAAAATAAATGTATTAACGTAATAATACAAACTGGTAAAGCAGGTTAGTAGTTCCAGGAATACGGGTTAGTAGCAAAATATATATACAGTCTTTGGTATTGAAGTATCGCTGTATGACTTCTTACTGAGTCTACGTGCTCGCTCACTGTGACTCCTAATAAGCTGTTACCTCACCTTCACTCTTCCGGTTATCTACAACCTTTTACTCTGTCACTCTTGCTGTCGGTCTTTCTCTCTCTGGTCTTTACGTAGCCGTAGTATATGTATATACTGGGTGAGTCCATTTGTGTAAAAAGGGGAGAACCCCTCAACACTTATCAAACTGTGAAGTGAAAGTTTTCTTGAACATTCACTTTTCTATGTGTTTTAGCTTTAATGTAGATGTCACCTGGGGCTCACATTGTTCTTAATTTTCATCAACAAACTGTCTAGTTGGTTCACTGTGTCATACTGCACAATTCTTTTCGCCAGAATCTATCTTACACATTTATAAGTCCTCCATTCGTCCTTGCATTGTATATTGCTCTCACATCTGGTCTGGTTTGATAAAATCCAAAGAAGAATCTGCAATATTATTAGTCCTGACCTGGCATCTTTCTTCACTAACCGTAATGTAGCTTCCCTATTGTTCTTATATACTTTCCTCTTTCGTATCTAGGCTTTATGGATTTAAGTGTACTACTAGAGTAGCGGTTAGGTCTCATCATTTCACAGCTGAAATTATTAGATGACACCGTAAGTTCTATGCTAACAGTTTCTTCTTTCGCACTTCTCGTTTGTGAAACACTCTTCCGGATTCTTGCTTTTCAGTCAATATTGATTTTCAAAAATTCAAATGCAATTTCAATCGCTATCATTTGCCTTCATAATTCTTGTTTTACTGTTTTCTCTCCTTAATATTGCAATAATGTTTTCCTTTTTTCATATTCTCTCACACCCAGTAGCCCCTTGCTTCTTAGTTGGTTTTTTTTTTTTGCCTTATTTGGGGTGAAAATGTATATATACTTGGAAATGAAAATAAAAGAAATTTAAACAGCTATAGCACATTTCTCACATCATTTAACATCAGTACACGGATGGTTATTCGTGAGTATAAACGGATTTTGTTAAAAATTACCAGACATAAGGTCGGTAATTTATTCAATCAGACATGCCTAAAAGAAAATTTGCTGCCTAAATACACAAATATTAATATATAGGTTAAGTCAAAATTATACGCATTTTCGACGTAACATGTCTAGCATTGTCACACTGCCTTCTGCTCATTCGTGCTTATACTTGGTACTATTGTGGTCAGATGGTCCAAGTTTGAGCTTGATCAGGCCAGTCTTTTTTCAGCTGTTACCGTGTAAACATGGCCGCTCCGCTAGAAGTGTGAATCAAGAAAGAACAAGAGCAGTGATTTGAATCTGCAGAGAACATGCTACCACATCGATGATAACTCGTAGGTAGCCATTTTCATCTCGCAAGCTTGCTGAATCTTCTCGCCATTGAGGGAGGCTGACGTGCATCATTTTGTCCAATCACTTTTTAAACATCTCGAGCCACTCATACACGCTTCTAGGTTATAATGCACCGTCACCATATTGTTTTGAAATTTCATCCTCTGAGAAACATTCAGACTGGAGAAAATTCTTACCACTCTTCTTTGTTCCTCCTTGGCGCATACTGCTAGCGGAGCGGGCATGTTTACACTGTAACAGCAGAAGGGAGTGTGCCAAACGTGTATATATATATATATATATATATATATATATATATATATATATATATATGGATAAGTTTGGTAAGGTCTCTGTCTAATTTTTTATTGTATTTTTCCAATTTTCGGATAAGGTGTTGAGTATTGTACTCGAAGTAGGAAAAATACAATGAAAAATTGAATAGACAGACCTTGTCGTTTTTTTTTAATCAGACTTGTTCGAATGAATACTTGCTGCCTTTCATATATATATATATATATATATATATATTTGAAAACATGGTTGGAACTGTGTAGCGAAAAAAAATATTCTAAATCAATTAATTTATAATATATATATATATATATATATATATATATATATATATATATATATATATATATATAGAATAAAAGACAGACAACGTTAAGATTCCATGTAATAAGCTATTTCACCATAACCCCTTTAACAGGGTTCTGAATCATCAGACTTTACTTTTCTTCGTAGATTGTTTTAACATTTAGATATTTATCAAACCGTAACCTCCCAAATATGCACGTTAAAGTAACGCGAATTAACAGCGTCTAAGAATTTGAATGAAACCTGTCGTGTAATTGATTGGGGTTGTTGTAACTTCTTCCTTTAATGTCGTTCTTATCATTCACCCCTTAGCCATCTATATCTAGAGACGAGAGGCGTTAAATTTGAGCAACATCTAGCCGACACACTGGGGTTAAAAAATAGGAAACTGAAATGATACATATGACATACTCATATCCTCTCTCCCACCTCACTTCGTTAATTTTACGTATACTTGATGAGGTCCGTCAAAAACGTGTGAATTTCTTTTCATTTTTCATTTCAGCTTTTGGAAGTAAAGTCTGATAATCCAAAACCCTGTTAAGGGGGTTATGGTGAAATAGCTTATTACATGGAATCTTAACGTGGTCTGTCTTTTATTCAAACATATCTGCTCTGAATTTTACATTGAGCTCTCTGGATATCATCCTCCTCAGGTCTACCCATACGGATTACCTAAGTTTGCATAAACTATATATATATATATATATATATATATATATATAAAGTGGAAAGTCCTCATATACGAACGTCCTGAGTGTTGGCATGTAAATGTTGTAGGGATGTTGGAAACAATTGTTAGTAACTTGAAATTTATTAACTCATAATGTCTAGCACAGAAGAAACTTCAAGGTCCAGGGAAACAAAAGCAACTCAAGAGGAAACAATGGACGAAGCTTCTAAGTCGTTGAATTTGTAAATTAACAAACAAAGATTGCAGAATCTAAACGAAACATTATGACTTACGCTTGAAGATGATCCACTGAATATTCTCACTTTGGATGACTTAAAAGAATTTATAAATGAAGAAGGCTAATGATTTAGAAAAGAATTCAATCATAGAATCGCTTCAAAAGGTTTTGGATTGTCAAGAAATAGAAGAAGAATCAAATTCTTCCGATAATGGTGAAAATATGAAGAAGACTGGGACTCAGTAGAGAAAGCTATTGATGACGTCATCAAATCTTTGTTCAGTAACGATTTTCTAAGCGTAGCTTAGATGTGGCACAAAGCCGAAAGTAAGGGGCACCCAGTGAGGATCGAAATCACTACTCATTCGTAATTCTGTTAGCGAGATAAGCTTGGTAACCATTACACCACCTCGGGGTGCCCAAATCTTTGTTCAGTTGTACAGAATGTAGAAGTTCACGTAATTTTCAGAAATGCCTTACTTAAAAAAATATCTAAAATAGCGAAAAGTAAGCGAAATAAGAAAAGAAATAGGAAAGACAATTAAAAATAAAACTTATTGAGCATTAAACATTGCAAATTAATATTTACTTTCATGAGAAACTTAATTTTTCATATTTTGCAATAAGTTCTTGTGTTTTAAGTTATATTTATATTACACATGCTACATTATATCCGAAACCCGTTCTCATATCCGAACTGCTCTGAGTTCGGATATAATGATTCTACTATATATATATATATATATATATATATATATATATATATGTGTGTGTGTGTGTGTGTGTGTGTGTGTGTGTGTGTGTGTGTGTTCTCTTTTGCCCTCTTTCTTTTTTCTTTCTTTTCTTTCTCTTCCTTTTCATCATAAAATATTCTAACTATATTTCCGTCTTTCAACACTCAACCACGTGATCTGCCAATTTTTGCTATCACGTCTTTTTCCCCTCACCAACCCATATATATATATATATATATATATATATATATATATATATATGTGTGTGTGTGTGTGTGTGTGTGTGTGTGTATTCTCTTCTTCCCTCTTTTTCTTTTTTCTTTCTTTGTCTTTCTCTTTCTTCCATTTCACCACAACATATTCTAAATACCGTCTTTCAATACGCGATCTTCCAATTTTTACTATACGCGTGACACCTTTCCCCCTGCCAAACCTATAACTTCCTTCATCAATGTCACTCTCCCTATTACATACACTAGTAACAATAGACCTGCCGAACACTTTTACACCGACCAAAATTTATTTTTAAGTTTATTTTCGTAAATAGTTTCGCACATCGATGTATCAGACAGAAATCTTGTTTTTGCTAATAATACGATTTCCACTGGAAAGGACACCATCTACAAAAACGTCTGGCAACGAGTAATTTCCATTTCTCTGTTTGTTCCTTTGATCGTTGATAAAGAACACAGGCGTGTCCGAAAATTCCGAAGGTAAAACCTTTTTCTCTGTCATTTATTTCTGTCATATGGTTAATATTTAATAAATATATTTATCGTACTGATTATATGAATTTGCAAATTAACAAACAAGGATTGTAGAATCTGAATGAAATGCTAAAACTTACACTTGAAGATGATCCACTGAATATTCTCACTTTGGATGACTTAAGAGAATGGATAAATGAAGAAGGCTAATGAATTAGAAAATTTCTTTTGACTTTTTTAAAATTATCCAACCTATCTCTTTCACCCCCATATACATATGTGTAAGTGCGCAGGTATGCAGAAAATAGAAAAGAACACGTTGGGTGCATAATCCAGGGTTCCTTAGTATTTTTGGTTTATTTTTAAGAAGACAGTGCTCCATACAGAAGTAGAGCTTTATTATAATAATATTTTTTGTTTAAAAATATGATTCCTTTGCTACATAAGAGTTCTCATGTTTCAAAAACGAGAGCCGAAACCATCCAAATAATCATTAAAATTAAGTTGAATTGTGGTATTTAGTCCCGTTTCATCTTCAAGCGAAATTTTAGGAATAAGCTATCTTTCGGTTTACGTGTGTTTTTTAAGCGTGGTCCGTTACAAAATTCGTTATTGTGGGAGTGGCTAGATTATTTTCCTTCGTTAATTGGTCAGAGAATTAATTCTTATCAATAGATTCATCATCTTCTGAGAGGTTTTGTTAATGTTGGATAGGGTATCTATTTCAAGGCTAATGTTAGCGGTCACCCTTTAGTTGGTTCCCAGTGAGGAATATTTTTATGGCTCGCCTACATGTCGTTATGTGTCTGGAGAATTGTCTTTTATTATTGTCCATCTGATTATCTATTTATTTATTTGTTTAGTCAAGTGGGTCTTTTATATACAAATCGTACTGCACTGAATTTCAATTTGCTTTTTTTTGTTTTTTGACGACTACAAAAAGGGTTTTTCCTATTTAATGATTTGGCTAAGCTTTTAAGACTTTTATTTAGCTATGGGATTTTTTTTTATGCTAATTACTTAATGCGAAAGTTTGTTGATGCCGACAGAAAACCGTTAACTCCTGCCTATGGTTTAATAATTTTTCATTATTTAGGAATTTAATGATGTGTTTTTCCTGTAGGCATAAAGGGCATGGGTCATCCCAGGTTTTACAAGTTCTTGTTTTATTTACTATTTTCCATTTTACTTTTGGTGTTTTATTCATTTTCTTTTAGATGCCAAAAATATTGGGATAGAGATGTCTGATATATATATATATATATATATATATATATATATATATTCATCAATCTAATTTTAAATGCCGCACCGCTTTGTGCACAGAAATTCATACTTTACTGAACGCCTCTCCCCAATCGTAAACCTCGATCAACGAATATCCTTTTCGGGTGCGGTGGTCTCTTTCCCGGTCGTAGGTCCTAAGTGACGTCACCCTTTATTTAATAGCAGCCAAGAATTACACTGTTAGCGGCAATAGCTGAAAAGTCTCGTTAGCGCTGGAGTCATGTGTTGATCTAATATATCATGAAAGGGAGGTCAGCGTCTATAACTCACCGGCCTGTCAGAGAGTCCAACATCGCTCTAATAGTTCGTTGCTTCGCCTTGACTCTAACACGTTGAGATGTTAGCAGAGATAAGCGAACATTGCAAGCATTTCGCTCATCAATGCCTTCTTCCGTGGCTGACCTATTTGCAGGACTCGGCATTAATCACCGAGGCAACACTGAAATGACATACATTCAGATTCAGAAGGAAAAGGCCGGTGTGTGTGTGTGTGTGTGTGTGTGTGTGTGTGTGCGCGCGCGCGTGTGCTTACAATGGTCGATAAGTGCGTTCTGGTCTCAGTCGATTCATATCTATCCGTTTTTGTAGGTTTGCATATCTTTTTTCTTTAGTGACATACGTGACACACTTTCGACACATGACTGACGAGGCAGATTTTTTTTCCTGCAGTAGGTTGGCATTTCTTTCTGTGCTAGACCAGTTTCCAAGGGTATTAGCAGGTAAGTGAATGTAATAGATTCAACTGGAATTCGAACTCGGCTCTTCGATTCCTCAATCCGAACCGCTATCATTATGAGGAAACATTTGGCATTCATTGAACGAGCAACCAGTGTTACTAAATTTACACCTTGGTCATCCGACTGGCATCGAAGTGTAGTATCTGTTCTCCTCGTCTTCAAGAGTTATGGTAATATTAATCGTTTACTTATTGTTGTAGAGTAGTTTTCACAGTGGAGGCTTGTATTTCACTAAGTCGGTCCTAAAAATGTTCGACGTACAAAACGTTAGGAACTTGAAATAATAGTTAATGACGCAACAATCTAGTTGTGGTGGTTGATACTTTAATGTCCGACATCGACTGACTCACC
>CAHIKZ030004724.1:3395000-3422500 GCA_903632075.3 Acanthosepion pharaonis | reverse complement strand
GGTACGGGGACAAAGGTATGGAGCATCCATTGTGTATCGAACATTTTATTCAGTCGTAATTGGGCTGTTCGACGTGGTGTAATAGCAAGCTTGTCTCGCTAGATCAGTTACTACTGAGCAGTGATTTCGATCCTCATTGGGTACCCCATCCTTTCGGTCTTCTGCCACAACTAAGCTACGTTTAAATCATTCCTATTATTATGTCGTAATGAATCTAGCGAGACAAGATTGCCGGCTAAGAACTATTTCAACCAGAGTTTGAACCCGATTCTCCGATCATATCTTTTTCGCGTCGTCAGCCAGGAAGCCATCTCGTTACCTTCATACTGACAATATCGTCTTTCACTTAGCCAATATTTGAGTGAAGAGAAAGAACACAGCAAATAAGCGAATAAATAAATCATGATGGAACTAAGGGCACGTCTCTGGGGAGTGCAAAGGAAAAATCACGATGAGTGTCGTAATGATATTTCTTCAAACATAACGACTGCGCGGGACGGGTTTTGGGGTATGAGGAGGATTGTTCTGAATATCTCAAGAAATTGATTTTTAGTGAAAACAAGTTTTATTCGTTTGTCGCTTTGACGTTGTTTTTGTTGTTATTGGCGGTGGCGGTGGTGGTGGTCGGTGGTGGTGGCGGTGGTGGTGGTGGTTGGCGTTGAAACGAACGTAAATTACAAAGGCATTTGATAAAATCAATTCATTTTATCCCGGGAGAATAAGCAAGCTTAAAAGAACACAAAATTTTAGTCCGGGTGAAATTGAATTCGCTTCTTGAAAATATGAGGTACTAAATGCGTAGAATCCCCCCCCCCCGAAAAAAACAAAAACAATGCGATGTCATGTTTATTCACAGATGAGACTATGTACAGTGTTTTTAGTACCCTCGTATGTCGATGTACATGCAATATTATGTATGCAAAAATATATACATATATACAGACAGGCATACATATATAGATGCACACATATACACACACACACGCGCGCGCATACAAACACACACATATAGGTGCATTTGAATGTATACAACATTTTGTATTATGTTTTATGTGGGAAATAGAGATATGAAAATTCTGAGGCACATAAATATATATAGTCACATGAATACACACACACACACACACACACACACACATATATATATATATATATATATATATATATATGAATATAAAAGTGAACATTGAAGTCAACACTGAGAGGCCTCTGAGTGTTGACTTCTATGTTCACTTTTGTATTTACATACGCTCTATCTCTGATATTGAGAACTTTATCCCATAAATATAGCACTTTAACACTATATTTCTACACACACACACACACACACACACACACACACACACACACATATATATATATATATATATATATATATATATATATATATATACCCAAGTATAGGATTGGTGTATACGGAATAAGTTCCAATAACCAACAATTACTATTCTTAAAATTAAAAGAGTGCTCCATACATAGTAGAGCAGATATAATTATTTATTTAAAAATTATAACATAAATATGTTATAAAATCACTACAAAAATATCCATTTTGTTTCAACATCTCCAGTGTCTTATCAAGTGATGATGTTGAATGTAGAATCTACATTCAACGTCATCACTTGACAAAACACTATATATATATATATATATATATATATATATATATATATATATAAAAATTGAATTAAACACAAATGGTCTGAGATAGAAATGTTACCAAAAGACTGAAATTAGTCCGATTAGTCTGCGAAACTAAGATTTTTTCCATTTGTCATCTTATACCATATATATATATATATATATATATATATATATATATATATATATATGTGTGTGTGTGTGTGTGTGTGTGTGTGTGTGTGTGTGTGTGTGTGTGACCATATAAACAAACCTACTATTTACACCAGGTACATTGACGACCTCATTATTTTAGTAAAAACGGACGAGTGAATAGGCTTTATTCAAAGCAAAACATAAAGACATGATGATGGTCGACGATTACCGAAAGCGATCGGCAAAATGCAGTGGTCTTATTTCAACAACTTAGATCCCAAATGTAAAAAAAAAAAAACATGCGAGAAAATAAGAAAAAAACAGAAAAATGATTATTAAATATAAAAGTTCCGTAGTTTTTAACAACACATGCCTTAATATATATATATATATATATATATATATATATATATAAGTAGGTAGTTATCTTCAATGACTCTCTTAAAAATGAGCATGCATGAATGAAAAAAATGAAAAAGTTTCATTGAGAAAATATTTATGTTATTTTTAAGAAAAAAGATCAAAAGAAATTTTGATCAGTAAAATTTTATTTTTTAAATCCTTGTTCGAATCCCAAAATCTTGGTTAAAAACTTTGTTTTTTCTCGCGTTTTGAGTTAGTATTGAAAATTTTAACAACTTTTTGCGATGTGAAACACATTGATTTGGAAATTCTTGCAAAATCAGTTAATAGATTTTTATGAAACTTTCGGAACTTATTCGCAAATGAATGAAATTATTATATATATGTTTTTTTAGAAAATCCTGATAAAATATTTTTTTACATGTCACCCACAACATATTTAATTTTATGAAATTTCGAGAAAATCTCTTTTGTAGTGTTTACTGTTTACATTAGTTATAAAAATAAGTCATCGGAGAATTTAAATCATAAAATCTTTTTGCTCAAACTGGAGCCCCAGGTAGAGAAAATTTGCTCTGAATCGTAAAATAAAAGAATGCTACAAAACAAAGACAATATTTCATTAGAAAATATTTTAATTGCGTTTATCTAGAAAATATATTGTCTTAAGGAAAAAAAATTGATGAATAATAAATTTTTAAAACAACAGATTTCATTTTTTTTAAATTAATTATAATAATTTTATAAACTTTTAAATCTTTTAAAATTTTGTATTAATTTGTAGCGGTCAAGAGATATTATTATTAAATTAAGACTGTGTTTATTAAGCATAAATGAAAAAGGTCACTTGAATTCAACGACCTATAATAATTTTTAAAAGGATTTTGAATTTATTCTATGTACGTATAAACGTGTCGATTTTTGTAAATACGGATGTCTAACACATTAGCTTGCTTAGAATATTTTCTTAAATTTTTAAGATTACTGATTATATATATATATATATATATATATATATATATATATATAGTTTAGCGAAATAGCATCTCAATTTCTTTGTTATGGTGAAACACACCTATTCTATAGTTAATAGACTCTCCCACCTAATATAAGTAGGAGTAGTAAGAGAAACGAGGGTTAGTCGATGTCAGACGGCAGTCGAACTCTCTGCCCGAAGGCAGAGAGGAACCCGGACGAGGCTATGCCGAAGGGCAGAGTTTCGTTCGGGGAGGTAGACTGACCCAATCCCGCTTATGCGGGGTCTACGGGGATTATTTGGCCGAGCCTACGAGCTCGGGAACTCCACAGTAAATTCGGCCTTGTGGGGCAGTTACTAAATAGCGTCGATGTCGGACGACAGTAGTTGACAGTCAAATACAAAAGTAGTCAGTGACCACAACGAGATTACTCTACGTAATACCTATTATATCAAGTTCCTAACGTTTTGTACGTCGAACCTATTTAGGACCGATTTAGTACAAATTCAAGCCTCCACTGCGAAATAATTCCACAACACTTTGTTATGGATTTGTTTTTTCTTTAAATTTATTGTACAATTTTTCGGGTTTGATACACGCCATCAGTAAAAAGGTAGAAGTAAAATGCAGTTAGATAGAAAAGATCAATTAGGTATATAAATAGATAAAAGATTCATTGAATATCAAAGCTAAAGACATTGAAGATTGAGTAATATCGACATGACATCAGGAACTGTCACATACTTTGATATCATCAGCATTATTCTTTGCGGGGCCATATTTGAAAAACAGTGTAACTTAATTAGCATAAAATAATATTTTTAATAATGATTTTTAAAAACCGAAAATGATCAGATATTGGACAGTTTATCTTTAAATATGTACTGGAAACGAGAAAAATGGTACGATAAATTGAAAAAGAAAATCCTTGAGATGGTATTTCGCTAAATTTTATACATATATCTCGTTTTTGAGTTAAGTTTAAAGTAAGTTCATGGTAGATGGCGCTGTACGGCTTTATCAGATTGCGTTTCCAGCCGAGTCATCCAACATTTTCTATTGTTTGAAACCAGTTTACGTTAGGGTACAAAACCACGGCAGATATGGATGCTTTCGTGCTTTGTTTAGCAAGAAGTCCTACGTGGCCAAACGGTTAAGCACATCAGATCTAATGACTGTTCCCCACAGGGGATACAGGTTCGAATCCTGCCGGTGGTCTCATATTTTCTGGAAAGATTTCTCGAATATTCAGGCCAATAAATCTAATAAAAATACTGTTTAATTAAATAAACAGAGCTTTCACTTGAGTAAAAGCCTCCATCTAATATATGTTTTGCATAAAAGTTATTTTACTCTCTCTCTTTCTCTCTATATATATTTGTTTTGCTTAAAAGTTATTTTTGCTCTCTTTCTCTCTTTCTCTCTCTCTCTCTCTCTCTCTCTCTCTCTATATATATATATATATATATATATATATATATATATATATATAGTTTCTAGAGCAGCCGTTTTGACCACACTATTGTACGGCATATAGGTCCCATAACAACCAACTGGATATGTTCTTCTAAAGTTGTCTTCTCGCGATCAGTGGTTATAATTTTAACGATTGGGTCTCATAAAATAGAGCATCAAGGATGAGTGAAGACAGAATACCTAAGGTCCTCCTGTATAGCCAGCTTCACTGTGGACATAAGACTGTTGGACGGCCGTAGCTCAGGTACAAAGACAAGCTAAAGAATTATCTCTCAGCTCACAATGTGACTGTGTTGCCCTGGATAGAAATAACTGGAGATATTTGTGCCAGATATTTTTGTCAGAAATTTCGAAATAGGTCGTATTGACCAACTAAGAGACGAAAGACAATGGCGAAAAAGCGTCAGCAAATATTCCTGTTGCTATGTACCAAGATTCTAGCTGTTGCACAATACGTGGACTTGTATGCAACTCACTAGCGGGACTGAAGTTTCACGTACGACACACATAAAAACCGAATGAGGTTGTCGGATCCTCATACGTTGAAATGAGCCGAAAATGCAACATATCTGCTTTATTTTGGTACCCTAACAGTCCAGACAATGTCGGGGTATCGTTATTTTCCGTTCAATTTGATCTTTTATAAAATCGGCATGAGATGTTAGTTTCAATTTTTTGCTCTTTATATTTCAAAGTATTTTCATTTGGGATTTTGCCTTTTGTTCTGATCTAAAAAAACAATGGATGCCAATGATTGAACTTTCAGCTTTCCGATTTATTTTCATTGGGTTTAGGGTGTGGGGATTTTTCGTAATTTATTGCCTTTCATGTCTTTTGATCGTCTCTATTCCCCGGCCGACCTAGCAAATTTAATGGATGCCAGTGGAAATTACAAGAATAATGGACAAAACCGAAGCGAGGAGGAAATCAACTACGCATTTCCACCAATATACACTCACCCTGTGGGCGGAAACAGATAACAAAATCGCCTCGCAGACAAAGTCTTTAATGTAGCGAGTTCAGTCCTTACTGTGCATCCTTTGGCGATGGGCATTAAAAAAAAAGATCATAGAGAAAGCATATTGTAAGAAAAACGCCAATATTTTGTTATTAATTTGCAGTGAAATAAACTTCCCGGATTTTCGTTTTTATTTTAACAAATCTTCACAAGGTCAAATAACAAATAAAAATAGAAGGATACTGAATGAGGTTTATTGTATGCTGATTTTCTAAGCGTAGCTCAGATGTGGCACAAGGCCGAAAGTATGGGATACGTAGTGTGGATCAAACTCACTACTCTGTCAATTGTTCTAGAGAAGCAACCTCGCTAACCATTGCCCAACCGAGGTGCCTAAATTCTGTAAGCGTAGATTAGAGGTGGCACAAGGTCGAAAGTATGGGACATGTAGTGAGGATCGAACCCACTACTCAGTATTCATTGTTCTAGCAAGACAAGCTCGCTAACCATTACCCCACATCGAGGTGCCCATGTGGTGTTTGGTATGGATGCAAGAGGAGGAATCAAAAGTGCAGAAGATGAGGATAAGGAGGGTAGATAACGATTGTTCATGGATTTGATTGACTGATTCGTTTCTACGGCTTATCAATCGGTTATGTTATTTAAAGCCAGAAAATATTTTAAATTTGTAATAATTCTTTTTTTTTAAGATAATGGTTTATACATATATATATATATATATATATATATATATATATATATATATATATATATATGCACATTTCATTGAAAACGACAGACAAAGTGCTTTTATTTAATTTTTTTTATACAATTTCTCATGCGATCTACTATTTTTTTCTTTTCAGATGATAAATTATATAAAAACTGTCCGATGTTCTTTTTATCCGAGCGCTTTCGGCTATTCATTTACCCATTTTCAAGGATTATATTTTAACTGTTAAAATAAGAAATAGTTTGTTGTATGTATATTTCATAAAATGTTTCCATTTTTTTGTCAAAACACGGTCAAGATATTATGTCCATGTTCAAATTTAATATTATTGAGTGTTGGTTTGTTTGTTTTTATTAATAAGGCTTCCATTATTTTTAGCCTTTTTTGTGCATGTAGATGATGCCTTTTTATTAGTGTTGTCAACAAGTATGTTACGAATAGTGTCCAGTAGGTCTCCATGAATATTTAAATGAGATCTAATTTAGCTATGGCCAGAAAGGTGTTGAGTGAGTCTGCGTGTCAAACATGGAGTGTGGCCTATAAAATTATTCACGAATTTTGATTGATCAATCAAAATTAAAGAAGGATTGCTGAATATATATATATATATATATATATATATATATATATTACTTTCATATATATATATATATATATATATATATATATATATATATATATATAAAAACAAGATCTCTCGAATATTTAGGCGGGTAGTTGATTAAAAATACTGTTTAATTAAAACATACTGTTTAATATATAAGTCTAAAACTAAATATTCCATGGTTATAATTTATTACATTGTAATCGTAATATTCTTACTTTGTCGTGGACATTGAGTTCTACCTGGATTATATCCTTTATATATATATTTAGCACTAATATTATCTATCTATCTATCTATCTATCTATCTATCTATCTATATATATATATATATATATATATATATATATATATATTGAATTTAAAAATAGACTGAATTTTTACTCTATAGTTAAAATGAACGGGATTAATATTTTATTTTATAATAGAAATAAACAGGCATTAATGGTATTTATTTAAAAATATATAATCAAATAAACGAACCTAAAACTCTATACATAAAAAAATATTAACTTTATTTAAAGTGGAGATTTGTATTTTATATTAAACATAAACAGAGATTACTGTTTTTTCTTTTGTTTTTTTAAAATTTTTATGAAAATAAACGAACCTTAAACCGTAAAAAATTAATTAATATTAAAAATATATATTTTCAATACCAAAAATATTTTGTATTTAACATAATCGGTATTTATGTTTTATATTGAAAACAAACGCGAATAAATTGTATTCTTTTAAAAAATTATATTAGCATAAACTTGGCTAAAAACACAAAAAAATTGGGTATGCATGACATAAGATAAGTGAGCGGAAGAAATAAAAAAAGGAAAGATTATAATTTTCAGTAAAAATGAATCTGAATGAACGGATTTCAACAGGTATTTATTTTTATGCCTACACATGACTATCAATTCATTTCTCTTGTTTAATATGTCTCGGTTATTTAAGTGTTTAAAGATCAGTAATTTTTCTACATGTCATAAATTCCGTCCTGGGTATGATTATAAACTACATCCGCGTCCTGGGTATGAATATAAACTACATCCGCACCCTGGGTATGATGATAAACTACGTCCGCGTCCAGGGCATGACGATAAACTACGTCCAACAGCAAGGCCTCTGATCAGGACGCTTTGAGGAGCGTGGAACCACCTCTTAATTGCTGGTGTTCCCAGGTCCACCCTGACCCGGGGTGGTAGTACCTGTTAGGGTCACAGCTATAGGCAAATAGTTAACCCCGAAACTGAGGTAAAAAGCATTATAAAAGTGTAAAAATATGTTTTACGTCCAGAAATACTTTGTAAAAAATTATTACCAGAAATAAATTTTTGAAAAAAAAAAATTACCAGCAATACGTTTTTGAAAAGAAATTATTACCAGCAATACGTTTTTGAGATAATATTACCAACTATACGTTTTTGAAAAAATAATATTACCAGCTATACGTTTTTGAGGAAAAAATATTAACAGAAGTAGATTTTTGACAAAACAAAAATATTACCAGGAAAAAAAATTGTCGGCATTAAATGACCCATTGAGGTTGATGTGCCGTAAAACAAACTTAACCAAACCAAACAAGGCATAAATCATATCTATCCCTTTCCTCATTGTAAGATTTGTTTTTTGTGATACAGTATCCCATGTAATAATGGGTTTATTATCATCATTGTTTAATTGACAGAAATGTTTGGCGAGAACCGTGCTTATTAATATATCTTACATTGTCTAAAGCCATTCAATGATGATAGAAAAGTGATTTAAGAAAAGGTTATGGAGATAATCACCATAAAGAATTGGTAATTTTAAAATAGATAAATCGTTCCAATAGCCGGTGAGACGGACTTGAAGAAGACGAACGGAAAGACAGACCAGCAACACCAGTTCGATTTGTTCGAGATTTAATTTGTGACCGACGATATACAGTAGAAATAATACCTAGCATCCTAGACATCCCAGTTTGTCCAGCCCACACAATCTTAACTAAAAGATGAAAATTTCTTAACAGAAAATTGTCCTGCGGGACAATAGCCTAGTGGTTTAAAGCTTTGATTAAAACCACTTATTTTGTAAACGTCATCAACTCGGTTTTTTCATTGATTTGAATTCTTAAGCGTTTCTAGTTTCTTTGCATTGTCTTACTCAAAGGAGTGACTAAGGGTAGAAACAGCTAGTTGAAATATTTCCATGAAATAAATCATTCGTTGGAACCACAAGTTTTTTTTCTTTTAATTATTCAACTACGAACGGAGACAAGCAGCCTAACTTTGTGTTTAAAGCTTTGGCTTATGAATATTCAGATATAGTAATAAAAGCTCAATCCTAGTACGATCAGGGTGGACTTGATCTCAGTCAAAACAGGGCGAGCAGATAAGAACTAGACAAGATTTACCTAAACATGGAATGAGAAAAAGGATCCCCCGTAGAGTAAAGTGTAAAGTGTGTCGCACGCATTGCTGCACTAACTACGGTATTCGCTATTATTGTATTATTAATTCATGTGATTAAACAGTTTCTTCGCTAAACTATTGTTCCAGTATTTTACTTGGGATATTATTAAACATAATTACTAGCATTATAACAGTGGCGACAGGGATTTGAAACTCACATTTGGAAAAAAATAATTATGTTGACGTTGCAAGGACTTTTGAATTCACGTCAACCAACGATTTGAGAAACGTGCAATATGGAGATGTTAAAAATAATGGCACAGAACTATTAGAACAACAGCAAAAACAGTTACTAGAGCAACAGCAGCAACAACATCAAAAATGATTTTTGGAACAACAGCAACAACAACGAACTCTACAATTATTAGAACATCAAACAAGTTTGTTTGAAGCAATGTTGTAGCAGTGTACAAATGAAGACAAACAGTACAGTTTTATTCACTCCTTGTGCTGCCGCAAATTCCATTGGTCAATTTTTATATAACCCTGAAGAAGGTGTTACGTTTTTGCCGTATAACAGCAGGTACGTCATTTTCCAAAAAAGATTCCCGGGGCTGGCCAAATGAAATAAGGTACGTTTAGTTTTAGGGAAATTGTATCCATCAGTACACGAAAAATATTGTAATTATATTTTTACCTGAAAAATCAAGAAACATTAAACTTTTGTTTAACATTATCAGATGAAAGAAGTTTCCTATTTTATACACGTTGGGAATGCTTAAATCTCACAAAAAAAAAGAAAAAAAGATGATAAAACACTTTGTTACTTATGCTGGTACTGTCAATTGCTAACGCGAAAAATTTAAACTGAATGAACTATCTCCAAATATGATTAATTTTTTGGCAAGTTTTAACGAGTAAAGACGGAAAAATTTATTTGCGTATTTTAACAAAACTTGAGCAGGAATCAAAATTAACCTTCCACACAGTGAAAGAAAAATGGGAAAGAATTCTAAACTTAAGACATAATACCTTAAAAATTGAAGAAATGGATGTCGTACAATTGCAGACAGCATGACCAAAAGTGTAAAAAAGAAGAAAAATATGACTTCATCGAATCCGTGTAACGCTTGCAGAGGACTTCATTTTAAGGCAGATTGTCCATTCAAAAATGAAATGTGTTTCCAATATGGAAAACTGGGTCCTAAATATTAGTCATTGCAAATCAAGGCAAAGAAAAAAAGACATTTTAATACAGTAAAAGTTGTATTGACAACTCAAAATCTGAATGAGGCCCAGAACAGAAAATCCCAAGGCTTCAATTAGACACAGGCAGCGACATTACGATAATTAATTAAAAATATTGGTCAACCTACAGAGTAGTCCGAAAGTCTTGTCACCCCCATATAACATAACTGTTGATTTGCAATGACTGGCCAGAAAAAGAAAAAAGAAAAAAACAAAAAACGCAAAGTTTTAATACAGTAAAAAGTTGTATTGACAACTCAAAATCTGAATGAGGCCCAGAACAGAAAATCTCAAGGCTTCAATTAGACACAGGCAGCGACATTACGATAATTAATTAGTTACATGTAAAGTCCCGTGTGCCGGTAAAACTTTAAAAACTAAAGCGTTCGTATTAAAAAATAACACGTTGAACGTATTGTCATGCACTGGATGGAACTGTTCGATTTGTGGAGTCTGTCCGTAAATTCGTTCTGTAAAAATGTGAATTGTCCCCCTCTAAAACAAGTATGGTGATTGAAAGTTTTTTTTTTAAATGAGTTACAAAAGAATTTTCGCACGGCGTTCTCCGAAGGTTTTGGAAAATGTCCTAAACGAAAGCATTTTTTCACTTAAAGGAAAATGTAGTTCCTGTTTTTAAACCTAAATTAGTGTCTTTTGCAGCTGTAGAACACATTAACAAAGAACTTGACAGATTAGAAACTTTAGAAATTATTCGGCACACAGATTATCCTGAGTGAGTAGCTTCAACAGTCTACGTAAAAAAGAAAAATAATAATTTTTCTACAGGGTTAAATGACACTATTTACATTATTCGGATTATTGTCCTCATCTTGGTCGCCATATTTATTACAACTGGCACAGTGGATAAAGGCGTTAGTTAGATCTAGTTTTAGGACCCAAAGAGTCTGAGTTCAATACCCGGTTAAGGCAGTGGAGGGGAGGACTTGGAGATAGGAATTAACAGGAGATAACTGATAACTAACATCCATTAAACATGGCTCGTGGAACTAGAACAGTCTACACAGCGAGCGAAATTCGACATTCTAACCACCTGAAGAAGACCGGAGTGTACAACGGCCGAAACTTTGTAATAAATATGTCGACAGAGATGAGGACAATAGTCCGAATAATATAAATAGTGTACATAATACCTCATCTCAGAAATATAGACAGATACTGAAGAATCGAATAATGTAAATAGTGTACATAATACCTCATCTCAGAAATATAGACAGATACTGAAGGATCGAATAATTAAAATAGTGTACATAATACCTCATCTCAGAAATATAGACAGATATTGAAGAATCGAATAATGTAAATAGTGTACATAATACCTCATCTCAGAAATATAGACAGATACTGAAGGATCGGATAATGTAAATTGTGTACATAATACCTCATCTCAAAAATATGGACAGATACTGAGGGTTAAATGAGTGTCACATATATCCATTACCGTCCTCATGAATTTTTTTTTCCCAAATTAAATGATGGAATTTTTTTTTAAAACATTGACATGTCAGATACGTACTTAGAGATTGAAGTGGATGAAAAATGTAAAAAAAATTGTTGACAATAAACACATATAAGGGTCTATTCAGATTTAATAGTCTACGTTTTGGGGTCAAAAGGGCACCTAGCATTTTCCAGCAAGTAATGCATATGATGCTAGCTGGCCTAGATTTTGCCGTTGCATATTTAGGCGACTTACACATAGAAAGCAAAAGTCGATGACAACATTCAGAACACATACAACAAGTATTCCCGAAAATAAAGGATCATGTGTTTATACTCAGTGAGGAGAAATACCAACTTTTTAGGGGCAATATAAAATACTTAGGACAAATAATTGATGCAGATGAGCATAGACCAGACCTATCAAGGATGAGTTCTATTAAAATATGTTTGCCCCGACAAACGTTGCTACTTTACAATCAGTTCTCGGGCTCGCAATTAAGAGCGCCTTTAAATAATTTACTGAAAAAGTGCGCCATGGAATTGGTCCGTTGAATGGTAAAAATCTTTTGAATTCATAAAGAAGAGGTTAACAGCTGAATTATCGATAACGCATTTCAATCCGAATTTAGAACTAATTGTAGCATCAGATGCTAGTTCGTCCGGAAGAAGACGATAAACTACATCCGTGTCCTGCATAAGACGATAAGCTACATCCGTGTCCTGGGTAAGACCATAAACTACATGCGCGTCCTCGGTAAGACGATAAACTACATCTGACAGCACGGCCTTTGGTCAGGAAGTTTTCAGGAGCATATGTGACACTATTTAGGTTGCTAGAAAGAAAGAAGAAAAAAAAAGAAAGGCGAGAATTAAATTTAGGTGATAAGAAGCCATCACGAAAAGGACACTAAGCGATGTTATTCTTTTTAACAAAGAAAAATTCTAAAGGTTTTATTCTCATTAGCGAGGAAAGTAAGGTCGCGGATGTGTCGGATTTAATTTAATTTATGACGACGCACGAATAAGATATATCCAATCTGCCTATGGCAATGGTAAAAATTTCAAGTTGGACAAGCGACCACCCGCAGAGTGCTGGGAGATAAAAATTAATTAGGTCAAGCTTGACCGAAACGAAAATGTCCATTGAACCACCTCCATGTCATTTGGGAAAAACACCTGTTTATTGTCAGGGCTGGCTATGATAGCAAAATTATTTTATCAGAACGAATAATTGGCACCAAGGTGCGATACGTCCAATTGACCACCCACTTGTTTGGCGAAGGTCCCGAGTGACGAATTCCATATGAAATTCGGTTAAGATAAGTGTCTAAGGACTTGTTGTCGGGCAGAAGAAAGGAAAGAAAGGAAGAAAAGAAAAAGGAAGATATATTTTTTTTTCTTTGAGCAAGATTTTTTTAAACCGGGGCCAGTCTGGCCACACCCACACTGCTGGGCGCCCAATGGCTGAATGCTGGCGTGAGCGTCAGGCGAAGGTAATCATGTGAAGAAGGAGGGGAGGCCTGTTGACACCCCCCTGAAGGGATCGGTATGAGATGCCACTGTGAGAGAGAGGGGAAACCCTTTGACACCCTCTGAGGGTATGGTGAGATACCAATATGAGAACAGAAGAAGGTGGGAGGACGAAAACCTTCAAAAAATGGAAAATAATAAATTTTCCTGACCGAAAACAATGAAGTGGATTGTGGATTTAGAATTATCAAGGAACCTCAAACCCCGATAAGCCCACCCCGGTTTTGGTCGGCGTCCATATAAGCAGAGTCGCAGCGAGTGAAATGCAGTTCCAGTTGAGTTGGCAGTTCGAGTTAAGTTCGCAGTTCGCAGCTGAGTTGGATTGAGTTGGGCCCGCCTCGCAGGAACCTGACTGAAAGATTCCACGCAAATCACGACCTCAACTTCTAACCAAGAACAATTTATTTTTTGAAGAACGACTTAAACTCACACCACCAAAACAAGTTTTACGAATATCGCCTGAAGATACACCAAGAACAAGTTTCTTAAAGAACAAACAACTTAAGATGTTAAGACTCGCCTAACAAACATAAAGTGTCACGAATCCATATAGCGGTTTGGGAGAAAGACGCAGTCCTGTATTTCGCAACCAGATATAAAATATTGTTATCCTTTTTAACACATTTGAACTTTTCGAGTTATTATTTTATTTTCTTTTACATATACTTGTGCGGTATTGCCCTTGTTCGGACCCGACTTGTATTAAGGCCCGGCGACTGATTGATTTCGTCTACCTAAGATCAAATCACAACGTGGGTAGGTTAGACTAGAAATCAAAGCAGTTACTTCGGTAACCAGACGTTGGAGGCGAGCTGGGAACGACAAGGCTGATACCGAATCTAACCAGATTCCCATCAGAATCAGCAAAAGGTTAGAACGTGACAATAGAACCATCTCTTAATTGCTGGTGTTCCTAGATCCACCCTGATCTGATGTGGTAGCTCCAGGTATGGGCAAATAGTTAACCTCCCAAATGGAGTCAAAAGACTATGAAATAGGTTTTAATACCAGCAATACTTTTTTGGAAGAATTATTACCAGCAGTACATTTTTGAAAAAGAAATTAACCAGCAATATATTTTTGAAAAAAATATTGCCCACATACATTTTTTTAAAATCTTGTCGGCATTAAATAACCCATTGAGGTTGATATGCTGTAAAACAAAACAAACAAATAATTCAGATGCTAGCGATTATGGCATTGGAGAATTTATTTGTCATAAATTCAAGGTTGATAAAATAAAAACATTTGCCCATGAATGAAAGAAAAATTATATTTAAATCGAAAAAGAGAGGTAGCTGTTATTTTCGCAGTGAAAAAATTCACAGCTTCATACACGAGAGCAAATTTGTTCCACAAAGAGATCACCGCCTGTTATTGACACTTTTTGGTTCTAAAATAAAGGTAAGCCGCCAGGTTGCAATATTGATTTTAAGATGGAGTATTTACCATAAAAAATGGGAAATGTTTTGTTCAGATTAATCCCAAAATTTAAGGAACCTTTTTGAGGAGACGGTAATTGCTTCTTTAATTTATAAAAATTAGATTAAAAAAAAATAACACAATAAGAGAACAACCTGTAACTTTGCTTGAAATTAGAATAAAATCCCAGAAGGCGGGGGCGGGGGGCTAATTCTTTTTTTCGCTTTTTTACTTAGCTTTCACCTTTACGTTTACGATGATGTGAAAATAAGATGGAAAGAATGAAACAAATAAATGTTAATGTAAGTAAATCTTATTTCATTTATGATGACGTAAGCTGAAAAAGTTTTAATTCTTGCTTCCTTACAAAAAAGAATTTTAAAAGGAGTTGGACATTAAGAAACACAAAGAATGAAATTCCTGATAAAAAAAAAAAAGTTACGTATATTGACCCAAAATGAACCAGGATCTTCAAAATTTGGTGAAGTCATGAAGGGGTTATGTGCCCTCACAGCAAAATTGCCTTTTGTACATTATCAATACTGATAAACCTTGGACTAGTTTGCCTGTTGATTCCGCGGAAGCATAGAATGGTCCGTATTATTTGATTGTTCGCAACAGTTTTTCAAAATGGCCGGAATATTTAAGTGTAGAAGATCTATTTTCACTGCAATTCTAAATTTTCATCATGATATATTTTCAAGATTTGGTGTTCTATATACTATAGTCTCTGATAATGGCCATAGTCTCCCACAAATATACCAATTTGAAATGATCTATCTATCTATCTATCTATCTATCTATCTATCTATCTATCTATCTATCTAATTCTGTTCATAATCTATCTATCTATCTATCTATCTAATTCTGTGCACAATCTATCTATTTATCTATCTATCTCAGTTCATTATCTATCTATCTATCTATCTATCTATCTATCTATCTATCTATCTATCTAATTCTGTTCATAATCTATCTATCTATCTATCTATCTCAGTTCATTATCTATCTATCTATCTATCTATCTATCTATCTATCTATCTCAGTTAATTATCTATCTATCTATCTACATAGATACATACATACATGCAGACATATATATGTGTGTGTACGTGTATGTGTTTTTCATTAAGAATGTCTGACAAGGTAATTCTGTTAAGTTTTCTGTTTGTGCTTTTTCTTGTGTGCAAATAAGATATTTCTTTTTTGGACGTTGTGTATGTAGATATTGTCAAATGATTGTTCGTTCCGAGTGCTTTCGGCAAATATTTTTAGTCATTTTCAAGTTGTTCTATTCCCATTTCTGTATAGATTTTTGAGAGACTGATAGTTTTTAATTCCCGAATACGGCTGGTCCATTATGGCCGTAGTCGTATTTAATGAGGTTAATGTTTTTTTTTTTTTTTTTTTACAGTCATGTATTATATCTAGTATGTTTCATATCGACGTTGGTAAGTTTTCATGTTGCTTTTAATGAATCATTAGTGACCTATGTTCCAAGATTTGTAAAGAGAGCCGCCTTGATAAGCGAGTGTGTTGTGTCTGACGTAATTATTCATGAATCTGTTTTTGTTAGGAGAACATTTCCTGTGCAGTATTTGAATTCATAGATAATGTTTGTTTTGTATAATTTAGATTTTACTGAAGAGTTGTTGTTGCTGATGATAAGTTCGGCTTTTAAAAAAAATGTTTTTGAAGTAATTAATTTGATATTTTAATGTATTCTGCTGGAGTAATGCCTTTAAAAAAACTATTCTCTATAGTGCATTAATTTTGGAGGTAATTCCACTGCATCTGGTTTCGTTAAAATACGATGACTGAGCAAAGATTAACCGAAATGGGATTCTAAAAAATTACTCCAGAAATCGATTCGACATTTAATCTCGTTTCTGAAAGCCACACACTTTATTCTACGTCGTTATCAACATCATTTTCATTGATGGAAGCATTCCTGGAACTCGTTTTAGGGTAATAGCTTGCAGTTGCCTCATCGCATTCTCATATACTTCTTCGACGTCTTGAAATCTTCTTCTTCTCAAGTGGGATTCGATTTTTGGAAAGAAGAAAAAGTAACGAAAAGGGCAACATCTGGGGAACATGGTTGATGTCCAACCTTGGAGGTGTTTTTTTTTTCGTGACCGAAGACTGCTGTACAAATTGTGCTGAATTGACGGCAGCGTTGTCATGGTGAGGCAGAGTTGTCACTCACCGGACATAGGCTGTTCTTTTCCATCGAAAAGCATCCCGCAAACACCGCAGCACATTACGTGAGTACTCGTTGTCTGACCAGGTGGAGTATACTCATGATGAACAAGGTTCTTGTAGCCGAAGAAAACTGTCAACAGTGTCTTCACATTGCTTTGACTCATTCTAGCTTTCTTTGGTTTTGGGTTCTTCCACTGCGAAGTCTGAGCCTTGGCTTCAGGGTCATAACTATAAAACCATGATTCTTTACCTGTTGTGACCGTTTCCAAAAGGCTTTCTGTGATGAGACGACCACACTCTACACACTTTCCTTCCAATCACTGCCATAAACAACGGAAATGAACGAAACCGTTATAACAGTGTCCATGCGCGATAGTTCAGTGTCAGTCTGTGCTAAACGACTTCACTCTGTGACGTTTAACTACGTTACCATAACAATAGTCCTATATATTTTTTTAATATCAGACCTCGTATATTAATATTGTAGCTATTATCTAGATATTATTAATAATGGTATTATTGTTTAATTTCTATAGAAGAGATTTGATTTGACTTTTTATAATGAAGTCGTTATTGACTAGCATTTGTTTTCCGCTACTAAGTTCTTTAAGAAATGACGTATGCGTGGATGAGATCTCGTAAGCTCTCATTAGGAATTTTTTTCATTAACGCTAATTTATATTAAATGAATATTTGCTATTATAATTAAATAAAATTTAGTAATAATGTTGTAGAGTAATTTTCACAGTGGAGGCTTGTATTTCAATAAGTCGTCCTAAATTAGGTTCGACGTACAAAACGTTAGGAACTTGAAATAAGAGTTAATGACGCAGCAATCTAGTTGTGATGGTTGGTACTTCAATGTCCGATATCGACTGACTCGCTCAACACCACTGAACCCAACTGGCGACCGCTACTACTACTACTACTAGTAGTACTTATTATGTGTGGGAGAGTCTATTAATAATAGAATAGGTACGTCAGGTATAACAAATACTAAAATAAAAAAATCACAAATAAAAAACACTTGACCTCTCAATTATATTATCAAATTTCCACTTAGGTATAAATTTTAACATTTAGTCGTAATTTTACTGGTAAGAAGTCATCCCTAACGTGATTTAACCTATCGTGTATTTTGTTTTAACTCTTAACACTCGTCGGATGTTTGTTGCTTATTTCCGATACACGTTGCTTTCCTAACGGTCGTAGAATGTCAAAAACGACCTGTGCGCTGCGTTAAAATCTAAGAGAAAGAAGAAAGAGAAACTAAACTAAAATTAATAATATTTCGCCTTCTTTCGTACTCTGAACGTTAAATATCACGACTGCAATTCATTTGACCAATCGAAAAGAAACCTTCTGGTTAAAAATATACATTGTAACAGCCTGCCGATACAGGTTTTATCTTCGTTGCGGATAACAGTTTGTAGCTTTTATTTCACAGTAAGATAAAACAGTGTGAGTGGGATTAGCTTACGTGGATGTCTGACGTCATTTATTTTCTCATATGATATTTGAATGCCAATTTTCAAGGGATGCAAATCTTTCCCATTTAGACGATTGGCGCAAAATAATCTTCCTTCTATACTTAATGTAGGTTGAAGCGACAAATTTGGTGAAGATTCATAGGTCTATTCTAGCATTAAGCTTAGGAATATGAGATCTTTTTTCTTCCATTTTTTACACACGTATTCTTTTCAGCACTGAAAACGCAAGAGTATGGAAGATGGCTACGGTTTTTGTTTATTAATGGTGACAATGAAAGTGTCAGTGTCATTTTTTTCTCTGCTCTTCCGGCATTGGAGATGATAAGTGGTATTGTAAGTGAAAGCGATGGCACGGTTGTATTACATGAATGTCAGCCATGATGAAAAGGTTTATAATGACGATTTAATATACTCAATGGTGCATTCTTCATTCGTCACAAGATCAATTCATGCACGTTTGCAATTTTTCCGATAGTTTTTTTTTGTTTTGCGATACAATTTTATTTTTCTGCACTTGACAATCTCTTGGCATATTTTTAAAAAAAATATTATCTTATATTTTTTTTACTTCCCACAACAGCCACTCATTTGTTTTGATAACATATATACCCATTGTCGAAACAAAACCCTTTGCACATTATCAATGTTATTATTATTATTATTAAAGCGATAAATCCGACGTGTTAAAACAAGAAGAAAAATTAATAACAAAAAGAGCGATAAGAACAAGTAACATCACTGTAATGTGGTAATATCGAAATACAACACAATTAACAAAAACCAAAAAAAAAACAAAAAACAACAAAACAAAAAAAAAACAAAACTGTTTATTGGTCCTCTCTCATCAGAGCTCAATTGAGGATAAAAATGTACATAGCGGCTAAAACTGAGCACCAAAAACTAAATGTTATATATAAAAAAATATAAGAGGCTAACTGCCTTTAAGTCTTCCTTCTATTTACAGAGAGGTGGCTGGTAGGACTTAATGTAAACAAATTCCAACACCTTATACAGCGGCTAAAACTGATCACCAAAGACTAAATGTTATATATAAAAAATAAGTATAAGAGGTTAATTACCTTTAAGTCTACCTTCTATTTACTGAGAGGTGGCTGGTAGAACTTAATGTAAACAAATTCCAACACCTTCAAATAAATATTGACAACTAACCTTCAGTACTGAAAATATGTCTTGGTTATTCACAGTTTTCGTCTTCAACTGAGATCTCATGAGAGAGGAGCGAGAAACATGTTGAGGTGTTTTTTTTTTCGTTAATAGTGTTTTATTTTGATATTACTACTTTACGGTTATGTTATTTTTTTACCCCCCCCCCCTATGTTTTGGTTATTAATTTTTCTTCTTTTTTCAACATGTCGGTTTTTATCGCTTTAACAAAATTTCTTATCCCTGCAATCTGATAGAAGTATACCAAACGCACGCATCAAAAATATAAGCAATACGGTGACAGTTTTTGACAAAAGCAGTGCATGGCTTTGCAGGTGGCACATAGTTAGAAATACCCTCAGCTGGGCCCACTCACACGATCTCCCATTGAGGGTGTTCTCAACTGTTTAGATGCAAGTATCACCCAACTTGTCCGAGCAAATTTAAAACAAATGACGCAAACAGTCGTATTGAAACACTTTCATAATGCTCCCTAATTATTGTACACTTCTTCTTCTTTGTGCTGTGTCCCTTTTGGACGTAGGCGATCATGGGCTCTCCACAATTTCCTATTCGTTGTAGCTGTTAATAATTTTTTTTCTTTTTGTTATTTCTCCTAAACCTTGTCCCGTCCTCCATTTACTCAAACTCATTAAGTAGGTTATGTGTTGTTTCCCTTTGCACCTCTTGCCTTTAATCCGTCTTGTGAGTATCAAATTTTCCAAGCCCTCTTTCCTCATTATGGGCACTAGAAATTTCAACTGTCTCTTTCTGATAATATGTAGAAGTTCTCTTTTTGTTTCCTTTCATTTTCTCTAAAACTTCGTCGATATTCACATGTTCGGTCTATGGTATCCCCAGCATTCTCCTGATTCTGCTGGCCGAAGTCTTCTCTTAAGATTCGCTAATGCTATCATCTCGAAGATTACTAGTACCTCCAGTTTTTCATTTAAATTTTCGGAACCACTCACAATTCCTTGACAATGATTATTGTCGCTTTCATTTTTCCATAGTATACTACCCCGACGACATGATAGGACACAGTACAAAGAAGAAGAAGAAGAAGAAGAAAAGAAGAAGAAGAAAAGAAGAAGAAGAAGAAAAGAAGAAGAAGAAGAAAAGAAGAAGAAAAAGAAGAAAAGAAGAACAAGAAAAAGAAGAACGAGAACAAGAACAAGAAAAAAAGAAGAAAAAGAAGAAAAGAAGAAGAAAAAGAAGAAAGAAGAAGAAAAGAAGAAAAAGAAGGAAGAAGAAGAACAAGAACAAGAAAAAAAGAAGAAAAAGAAAAAAGAAAAACAAGAAGAAAAGAAGAAAAACAAGAAAAGGAAGGAAGAAGAAGAACAAGAACAAAAAAAGAAGAAAAAGAAAAAAGAAAAACAAGAAGAAGAAAAAGAAGAAAAAGAAGAAAGAAGAAGAAGAAAAGAAGAAAAAGAAGAAAGAAGAAGAAGAAGAAGAAAAGAAGAAGAAGAAAAAGAAGAACAAGAAGTAGGAGAAAAGAAGAAGAAAAAGAAGAAGAAGAAAAGAAGAAGAAAAAGAAGAACAAGAAGAACAAGATGAAAAACAAGAAGGAGAAAAAGAAGAACAAAAAGTAGAAGAAAAGAAGAAGAAAAAGAAGAAAAAAACAAGAACAATAAGTAAAGGAGAACAAGCAAAGAAGAAGGAAAAGAAGAAGAAGAAGAAGAAAAAAAAAAGGAGAAGAAGAAGAAAAAGAAAATGTCATTCATAATTCGTGTTCTGATTTCGACCTCACCATTTAATTCTATTTGAGATTTTTATTTGCGCAAAGACGTGTTCAAATCTGTTCCCGTGTCGCTTATCTTTATTCTTTTTCGATCAATATTGCATTTGATAAAGTGTAAACTCAACCAGCACATATTTGTCATGTTTTATGCGGATCTCCCTGCGTGAATCAATATCTGTCGTGCTAATGAGAAATTAAAAAAAAAAAACTTTAAAAAATACGTACGCACAAAACAGAAAAGAAAAACAAGGAAACGAAAGCACAACCTTTTGAAGGTTTTAAAACATTTTAACGAAAATTTTCTCACTAATGTGCTTTTAAAGTGAAATATTGTCAATATTTAAAGTTAAAACACCTGAGATAAAAGATTGGACGTCCTTTAGCAATCAAAGTTGGCACTGTTCACCGGAAATGCCGAAACCGGAAGGAAATCATTCATTAATGAACGTTGAATGGCTGAGGTGTTTTGGGGGGCATCGGAAATAGAGAAAGATGCCAGCAGAAGTGACCGGAAATATTTGGGGTGTGACTAGGTATAACCAGTTATCATATGAAAGGCTGCTCGTATGCGCGTGCGCAGACAAAAATGAAAGGCTGCTCGTATGCGCGTGCGCACACACAAATGAAAGGCTGCTCGTATGGGCATGCGCAGACACACACACAAATATATATATATACATATACATATATAGAAAATACATTAGGTGGGCTTTAAAGCAAAAATAATGGAAAACGAAAGACAAATGAAAGAAGGAAAAATAACGAAAGGATGATGACAAAAAACGTGATATACAAAAAAAATATATATGAAATAAATTTAGTGAAATTAAGTGAACGATATAGACGGAAAAAGAAAAGATACATATCAGTATGAAGAAAGCTTGAATTGAAAAAATACAAGATTTAGGTAGGAAGAAAGATGTAAAAAGGAAGTTAAATAAAAAATAAGAAGAAAGAAAAGGAAGAAAGAATGGAAACAGAGAGGATAGCAAGAAGAGTTAAAGAAAGAAAGAAAGAATAGAAAAAAAAAGATGAAGAAAATGAGGATAAAAGGAAGAAAGAAGCGTGTAAAAGAGAGATACAAAGAAAAGGAAAGGAACTTAAGACAGAAATGAAAGAAAAAATGGACAAAAGCAGAAAAACGATAAACTAGAATTCAACCAAAAGAGAAGGTATCATAGTCGGAAGAAAGAAAGAAAGAAAAAAGAAAGAAAGAAAGAAAGAAAGAATGGTTGGAAGGTCAAAAAGAAAGACAGGAAAATAGAAGTAAAGAAGTAAGAAAGAATAAAAGAAAAAGAAATGTAAAAAAAGAAAATATAACAACAAAAGAACAAAAAAAAAAAAAGAAGAAAGGACATTAGGAGAGAAAAACAAGAAGAAATTAAAAAGAGTGGTGATGAAGAAGAATAAAGAAAGAATGAAAGAGGAATGGAAAGGAAATACCGAAGCAGAAAAGAGGGATGTCAAGGGAGGAAGAGAATACGGGAGATGAAGTAAAAGAGAAGAGTAGGAAACGAAAGAAAATGGAGGAGATGAAAAACGAAAGAAAGACAGCAAATGAGGGAAGATAGTAGAGATTTCAGGGAAAGGAGATAATAAAGAAAAAAGAGAAACTGGTAAGAGTTGGAGGGAGAGGAGCCAAGAAAGAAAGAATGAGAAGAATGGAGAGTAAAGCTAAAAAAGAAGGAGGAGAAAAAGCAAAGAAGAAAGGTGAAGGGGTGAAAAAATGAGTGAGGGTAGAGATAAAGTCAGAAGGAAAGAGTGAGGGTAGGAGAGAGTGAGAAAGTGACAGAAAGAGCAGAAGGAAGGAGAGAAAGAAGTTAAAGAGTGGTTAAAAAAGTAAAATAAGGAGGGAGAATTTATACAGAATAACAAAAGGGGAGGGTGATAATATGAAGGAGTGAGAAAAAGTTAAAGAAAGAAGAAGAAAGGAGAGAAGAAATAAAGGGAAGAGATAGGTAAAGAAAACCAGAAAAATAGGATAGAAATTTAGAGAGAAATATATATATATATATATATATATATATATATATATATATAGAGAGAGAGAGAGAGAGAGAGAAGAGTGGGGATAGGCGGGAGTGGGGAAAAGAGTGGTAGAAAGGAAAGAAAGAAATAAGGAATGAGTGAAAGGGAGAGGTAGAAAAGTAAAGGAAGGAAAGAAAGAAAGAAGATAAAGATACCAGGAAAAAGTGAGGCTAGAAGGAGAAAGTCAAGAACGTGAAAATGGAAGGGGAAACAAAAGAAATGATGGAAGAATGTGTGAAAAGAGAAGGAGAAAGGAAAGAAAAAAATGAAAAAAGAAAGACAAAAATGAGGGGAGATTGAGAAAATGAGAGATGCGAAGAAAGGAAAAAAGAAGAAGAGATTAAAAAATAGAAAGGAAGGAAGGAAGGAAAAAGGAATAATAAAAAAAACAAACAAGTGATGACAAAGCAAAGACGATTGGTCAGGATCGGCGGAAACGAAAAAGGATATTAACTAAGGAAAAAAAAAAAAATTAAAGTCGGAAACTAAGAAACAAAAGAATTACTGGCAGAACAGAAGATATAAGCAAGAAAATAAAAGGCTAAAAAGTTTTGCTGAAATGTAAGTCTGCCAAATAAGAATAAGATCCGGTAAGGAGAAAAATAAAAAAAATAAACAAAAAGATTCAAGGCGAAGTACGGTAAGGCTAAGAAAAGAAAACAAAAGAGACATGAAGAGAATGAACAAGGCAGAAAATATGCGAAGGCCAATAGAAATAAAATCAGAAGTACGTCAAAAAAAAAAAAAAAAAAATAGAAAGAGGACAAAGGAAATGGAAGTCGGGAAGAAGAGTAATGAATGGAAACAGTATAAGTGATTGAGAGGGTGAGTTGACAGGTCGCCGGTAAAGTGGGCGACGTTCATGTCCAGTCAGAAAAAGGGACCGGGGAAGTGTTATGGCGATCAGTCAGTGTGATTGGCGGCAAATGAAAAGAGAAATGTAGACAGGAAAAAAAGAAAAAAATGGAACAAGCATAAATGGATAGATACGTATATCTGTTATGTCTAAAATGGCATTATATCATATATCATATGTGTATATATATATATATATATATATATATATATATATATATATATATATATATATATATATATATATAAATATATCAGATACATTCATATATATATATATATATATATATATATATATTTATCAACCACAAAATGCATAAGATAATTTATGATACATTGCCATACGTATGTGCAAATGTAAACACACACACACACACACACACACACACACACACACACACACACACACATATATATATATATATATATATATATATCTCCATAGTTAAATACCTGAGTAAATTTATATATAGTAAAAATAAAGCTGTATGTATGTATAGAAAAACGCACACAGACGCACGAAAACACACACACGCGCATGCACACACGCACATATCCATACATAAATGCATGTGGATATTTTTTTTCGGAAATGAAAGCAAAAAATCTCTACCACTATTTTGAAATATTCAATTTGTTTTCCGATTCAAACTACATTTTCTGTATTAATTCATTAATACATAAATTTTTAAAAAAACTTGAATTTTTGAAAAAACTTTGGAGAAATATTTTTGTGGCTTATGTTTCTATATCTCGTGTGTACTTTTTCATTTGTGGGTTGCTCCTCCAGAAAGAAAAGGAAACAATATATTATTTATTATCATTATAAAGTATTATTTCATTAAAAAATATTAATTGTGAGCGGAAAATTCAGTCCGCATCTTATCGAAGTTAATTCAATAAAACTCATTTTGTTTTTGTGAATTGCTACTTGCATAATTTAATAAATCGTGCTATTTTCTTTCAGATTGAACAGAAAGAAATCTACACTTAAAGTTTATTTAAAATAAATTAATTGTAATTTTTCAGTGCAATTTTGAAATTCATTCCATTGTTGTTCGTCACAAGAGTTCTTTTATTAAATGAAGATTCCAAAAATGTAAAGTTTTTTAATGTGAATCTTTTTTGAAAATAATTTTATTTTTCTCTTTAGATTATTCCTAGTACTGATATACAAAAAGAAAATAATTCTGATACCTTGCATTGACTGACTAAACTTTTTAAAAAAATGATGTTTACCCTTGGCAAGGCCTAGGAGCCACAGAGAGAGAGAGAGAGAGAGAGAGAGAGAGAGAGAGAGAGTTGCAGATTACGAGGCGCCGTTTATGTGGGGGAAGATAATGTTTGACCCTATACTTGAACAGGTTAAAATTGTTGCAATCTGAGAAGCATCAATGGTTCATGGGAAGAAGTTTCTCGTGTGGAACTTACATCTCGCCCCTGGATTATGAAGGGAATGGAGTGGGTGTGGTTTGTTACAATGTTTGTGGAATGGCGGATCTTAGCTGTGAAGGTTTTAAATAGTTGAACAAAAGAATGTAGTTCGTATGAACATTTTGCATGGAAATCGCCAAGAAACTCTCAAGGCACGTGGTTTCTCCATTGAAAGAACACCCGTTCATCGCGATAAGTGAAAGTCCTGGGTCCGCTCGATAATGACGGAGCATCACTAGTTTGGTTTTTGAGGTACTGAATGGGACCAGCCAATTTTTCTACAGAGCTGTTAGAGCTTGGTCAGAGACACGATCAGTTGCCAAGTTTACTTTAACAGTAACAAAATCTGTCAGATTAATAAATTGATTGGTTTGTCTATTTAACGACATATCAACTCCTTATTGGTCATTTAATGCTGAAATTTAATTTTTGGGGGAGCTTTAAAGTAATACAGTTATGATATATATTATTCTGCTTTCACAGTTGAATACATGGTAGATAATACTCAGCTTTTGTGCATATACATGTTTGTGTGGACATAATTACTAGAGGCGGTGATATGTGTGTTTTATGTTGTTTTGTTTAATTTATATTTTGAAATACAGTTTGATTTCTTTAAGAAATTGTCGGATATTATATGACTCAATGTCATTGTTATATCACCGATGAGAATGAGGGCTTAATATATTTATTCAGCACCTGTATCTGGTGCTAACGGATACAAACTAAAAACACAGAACAATAAGTTACAAAACAATTAACAAGACAACTTACAAGGAATAGAGGAGGGTTAAATGCTGTATAGCCAAACGAAGTAAGATCAGTCCGAATATTAATCAGCTTAGTATCAACTTATTAATCAACTACTGAAGTCCTTAATCATAGACTATTTAAGGCTATGAGCCAGGCCATCTGGGAGAGTCATTATTTCTAGTATTTACAGAAAAGACACAGGGAAGAAACTTTACAGCGGCGGGAATGTTAGTGAACCCGAGATGCCAGGTCAAGACCAATAATATTGCTTATTCTTCTTTATTGTTGCAAAATAAAATCTTCACAGTCGCCTAACAGGTTTTACTTTCATCAAAGCTTTGCCACAGATTGAGAAAAAAAATCAGATAAAAAATCTTGTTCTTTAACTTAACTTAATGTATATATATATATATATATATATATATATATATATATATATATATATATATGGGATGCGTAAGTTGGTATACAATAATGTAAAACAAAATGTGCGCACGAAACGCAATTCATCGAATTCCGAAGCATATTAATCAAATCAAATCATTTAATGTATACCGTATTTTCCAGCCCCCCCCTGTAGATATATAAGTATGATAAGATAAAAAGGAAGTAGGAAACGTTTATCAATCTAACATGTTTCTATTTTCTTAAAGCTTCATCAGAGAAAGCGTTGTGTAAAAAAAAAGAAAAACGCATTTTAACTTTTCATTGGTTTACGTGCATTCGATTTGTTAAATCATTTGTTTTTTCCCTCCATATCTCATGTCCTGATGAAGCTTTAAAAAAAGTGAAACATTTTCGATTGATAAACGTTTCCTATTTCTTCTTTATCTTAACATCCTGTTGGATTCCGACCCATATTTGATTTGCGTTTGATCTTTAACACACACACACA
>CAHIKZ030004724.1:3382500-3390000 GCA_903632075.3 Acanthosepion pharaonis | reverse complement strand
CTGTATTCCTCCTTGATAAACCATGCGAAAATCAGGTTAGATGATTAGAGAGATGCTTCAACACCTGATAAAAACACCCACCCCTGTGTTAGAAAATGTTTTCTGTGATATTTTAAACTAAAATTAAGGAATATGTTTTTACATTCAGATTAATTAAACTTTAAATCAGTTAATCTTCCTCATGTATAGTTTCAGACAAGTATATTTTATTTTTGAAAGGTTTTTTTTAATAAAGAAAATTATGTTGTTTTAATAGATATTAAATGTGAATGATTTTAAATATGGCTGATTTTAAATATGGCTGATTTTAGCGATTTTACTGATAATCAAAAAAAAAAAAATTTCCAATCAATTTAAATTTCGTTTGAAATGCAGTAAAGTATTTTACTTCTTGGAAATATTTGCAAACCCTCTATACCTCCTCTATTCAACCAGTTCGAAGTCTTGACCTCCTCTACCGACAAGGCTGAATGCTTTGCTCGGAAATTTTCATCCAACTCGACGCTCGACTCTTCTGGTGTACCCATACCTGACTTTCCTCTTAGAACTGAGGCCATATTGAGTGGGTTAAACATAACCCCAACCTTGGTACTGGGCGTTATCTCCAATTTAGATCTCAACAAGGCGAGTGGTGGAGATGGGATACAAGCCATTGTCTTAAAAAATGCGCGCCTGAACTGGCGCCCGCCCTTTCGAAACTATACAACTACTGCCTCAAGGAATCTTGTTTTCCTGACTGCTGGAAGTTCTCTTCGATTGTTCCTGTCTTCAAGAACTCCGGCGACCCCTCTGACCCTTCCAACTACCGTCCTATCAGTCTCCTTCCCTCTTCGGCAAAATCTTCGAAGCTCTAATCAATACCGGGGTGGTTAACCACCTCATCCAATAATCTGCTCTCAGACAAGCAATATGGTTTCCGCTTTGCCAGATCTACAGCCGATGTGCTCACAGCCATCACGGAAACAGTCTACCGAACTCTCAAAATAACGGGGAAGCCCGAGCCGTGGCACTAGATATCTCAAAGCATTTGATAGGGTTTGGCACGCCGGCCTTCTCCGCAAGATCCAGGGTTATGGCATTACGGGTCAATTATATAACGTAATACAATCATTCCTGTCAAACCGTGAATTGAAGGTCGTTCACAACGGATTCTCCTCCAGTTCCTACCCCTACGAACGCAGGAGTTCCTCAAGGCTCCATCCTAGGCCCCACTCTATTCCTTATCTATATAAATGACCTTCCTGACGCCGTAACTTCTCAAGTCGGCATCTACGCGGATGACACCACAATTTATTCCTGCCTCAAAAACAAATCCAGTCTCGCTGACAAAACTCACCTTGCCGTGCGCCTCGAAAAGGACCTCCAATCGATTGTGAACTGGGGCAAGATTTGGCTGGTCAACTTCAACGCTTCGAAGACTAAACTGCTCTCTATTAATCACCACAGAGAGCCTTCCCTTCCCTCCATTATAATGTCTGACGCTCAACTTCCGAGAGCAACTCTCTGCGGCTTCTCGGTCTCACGTTGACTGCTGACCTGAGATGGAATAAATACATCGAGTCAATTGCCTCGTCCACTGCGAGGAAAGTTGGCTCCCTGAGCCGTGCTAGGAAGTTTTTCCCCCTTGAGTCGATCCTCCAGATATACAAATCCACAATTCGCCCTTGCATGGAGTATTGCTGCCATATATGGTCTGGCGCCCCTTCTGTTTGCCTCGGGGTTCTTGATAGGCTCCAGAGGCGGATATGTAATATGGTTGGCCCTACCCTGGCGTCTCGTCTACAGTCACTTTCTCACAGACGCACCGTCGCCTCCCTCTGTCTGTTCTACAAATACTTTCATGGAAATTGCTCCGAGGAACTGCATTCGCTGGTTCCCAAACTTCATGAGTTCAAGCGCCCTACGAGGCTGGCATCCCTCTCACCCCTTCACTGTCGAAACTCATAAATGTAGCCGTCTCTACTACTCTAATAGCTTCATGTCTCGCACCTCTCTCGCCTGTGGAACTCTCTTCCCTTCTCCTGTTTCCCTGAGAGTTATAATCTCCAGCTATTCAAGTGTAATGTCAATCGACATCTCCAGTTGCCTTAATCTATCTACTACCCTCATCCTTTCTTCTATCACTCCTATCTGATCTTCCTATTTTCTGTAACCCCTTGCGTCCTAGTGGCTCCCCGCCTTGCTTGGGGTGAAATGCTTAAAAAAAAAAAAAAAAAAAAAATATTAAAGTTAATGTATTAGCTTGGAATTAAAACTAAAATAAAAAATTAAAGAAAGATTTTTCACTTTTAAAAATTAATTTTTTCGTTCTCCTTCACATCCAGTAACCTCACTATCGTTTTGCTCGAGGTGAAATGATGATTTTCTAAGCGTGGCTTAGATGTATCACAAGGTCAAAAGTAGTGGGGGGGGACCCAGGAGGATCGATCTCATTGCTCGGTCACAACTGTTCTAGAGCGGGAAGCTTTCAAACCATAACACAACGTTGAGGTTTCCTGGTGATTGTATAATAGTTTGGATGTAGCATAAGAACGAAGGTATGGGGCACCTAGTGAGGAACAAACTCTGCTTGGGATGAAATGATTAAAAAAAACTTCATAAAATTAAACCCATTCTATGAGAATGGTCTCAGATGCTCTTGGAAAGAATAAGTCGGCAGAATCAGAATAGTACACACCCATATCGTTGGCACCAAAAAGACGGACATCCTCCTTAATACATATACCGTAAGACATATTCTAACCTATTGCAGAGTGTCCTGGGTAAGACGATAAACTACATCCAACAGCGAGGCCTCTTATCAGGAGGTTTTGAGGAGCGTGGAACAACTTCTTAATTTCTTGTGTTCCCAAGTCTACCCTGACTCAAAGTGGTAGCATCTGTTAGGGTTGCAGCTATGGGCAAGTAGATAACCCATCAAATTGGGGTCAAAACACTACGAAAGTGTGAAAATAGATTTTACTACCATCAATACATTTTTGAAAAAAAATATTACCAGCAATACATTTTGGACAAAAATATTATAAGCAATACATTTTGGAAAAATATTATCAGCGATACATTTTTGAAAAAAATATATTCAGCAATACATTTTTGAAAAAAATATTATCAGCAATACATTTTTGAAAAAAAAATATTACCAGCAATACATGATTTTAGTAAAATATTACCAGCAGTAAAAATCTTGTCGGCATTAAATAACCCATTGTGTTTGATATGCCGTAAAACAAACCAAACCAAACCAAAAATCTTGTCAGAATTAAAACATTGAGATTGATATGCCATAAAACAAACCAAACCAAACCAAAAATCTTGACGCCATTAAATAACACATTGAAGATGATATATCGTAAATCAAATCAAACTAAACCAAAAATCTTATCAGCATTAAATAAAACATTGAGATTGATATGCCCTAAAACAACCAAACCAAACCTATTGTATTCCCCTTTACGTCAAGGATTTTATGGTATGACTAGTCTAGAGGACCTTTTCAAGAAGATAAATGCACAGACTATCCTCGTCTACTTGAAGGGGGGTGATCTATAGCAGGGTTGGCCAAAGCACGGCTCGCGAGATAAATGCGTCTCTTTGAACTATAATATGCGGAACGTGGAAATATGTTAGCTGAGCTACTTAAAACGATCATCTGTCAAGATTTTGAAAATATTTGGTATATATGTGTCATTTGTGATTACTGAAGAAAATACGAATTCACAGTTAAGTCACTGCATACATATATAAATATTTTTGCATACACACATCCCTTTATATTCATATACACATTTTGTAACAGGATGTCTATATAACAAAAACGTATGTGTAAATTTTGTTCATGTCTTGCGACACTCAAAATTCTGAACTTTATCGTATGTGGTTCTTACATCAAACAAGTTTGACCTCCTCTGCTCTGTATCAAATTTTAAGAAATGTACTCGGGTTTCCAACCAAGTTTTACCATAAATTTGATTTTAATTCTTGCTTCAATATTGACAGGATACACGCTACTCTTAAGCGAATTGTTTTTTTTGTTTTTAATTAGCGGCTCTTTGACCTTTAATATGCGGCTCGTGGAAATATGTTGGCTGAGTTCCTTTTTTTTTCATCACAGTTAATATAAAAGGTAAATACGAAATATGTCAAGTTTTATATTTTATTTAGTGTGCATGAATTGAGACTCCATTAGATTAAAACGTAAGTTTCATAGTCATGGTTAGTAAAGATATTGAAGAATTTAAATCCTAATTTTAATGCTAGATCTGAGTGAGACATTGTTCTTTAGTGCTGAAGAAAGTGATGGTGAGAGGGAGAGGGATTAAAGAAATTTCCGGTCAGCAAGGGTTATAGAGGAATGTCAGAAGACGTTCAATATATTTAAAACAATAATCAATCAAGATTTTGAAAACATTTGCTATGTGTACTTTGTGATTACTGAAACCAATACAACTAACAGTTAAAAAAAAAAAAACTGCATAGATAAATATTATTGCATACACGCATTTCTTAATATTTATATAAAATTTTTGTAACAAAATGTGTATATAACAAAAACGTATGTGTAAATTTTGTTCATGTCTTGCGGCTCGCAAACATCTGAACTTTATTTTATGTGGTTCTTACATTAAACAAGTTTGGCTCTATATCAAATTTTAAGAAAAGTAACCAGTTTTCCAACCAAGTTTCACCATAAATTTGATTTTAATTCTTGCTTCAATTTTGACAGGATTCACGCTACTCTTAAGCGAATTGTTTTCTGTTTTAAATTAGCGAAAAACTTCAAGCTGTTACCTCGAAATACTTCCGGTTCACAGAGGTTATAAAACATAAGTCCAAATTTGCATTCTTCTGAATATTTTGTTACTCATGGACCACTTTTACTCTTAATTTGTTTTTGGTATACCCATAACCATTCGATGAAAAAAAAAAAAAAAGCTTATTTTAAGTTTAGGAATTGTATTATAGAAATAAAAAAATGTATATGATTAATTTTGAAGTAAAACTCATTTAATGAAAATAAACTTGTATTTAACAACTAAATTCTATGGAACATTTATGTACAATAGTAAAATAACTCATAATATAAATCATTTTAAAATATGGGAGTAATTAATAAATTTTTAAAAAAGTCAAGATTTATTCAATGAGATCCCTGTAGTTGATGCTACTCTGCAAGATTTTTTTTTATATTCAGCACCATCGATGTCAAATATAGTCGAAGATCACCCCTTTTCACAATGTCGAGTCTATTAACATATTGATTATTTTATATTAATATTTTATTTTATTAATATTTAAAATGAATATTATTATTTATTATTAATATATTAAATTAATTTAACCAGTTTTCAACCACGTTTCACCATAATTTGATTTTAATTCTTGCTTCAATATTGACAGGATTCACGCTACTCGGATTGTTTTCTGTTTTAAATTAGCGAAAAACTTCAAGCTGTTACCTCGAAATACTTCCGGTTCACAGAGGTTATAAAACATAAGTCCAAATTTACTTTGCTTTAAACCAATAGTTCTCAACATTTTTTTTTTTTACCCATGAAGCACTTTTACTCTAAATTTTTTGGTAGACCCCTATAAACATTCGATGAAAAAAAAAATTATTTAATTTTTTACAAATAGATAAGTTTAGGAATTTTATTATAGAAATAGTAAATGTATATGCTTTACTATTTACATTATTCGGACTATTGTCCTCATCTTTGTCGCCATATTTATTACAACGTTTCGGCCGTTGTACGCTCCGGCCTTGTTCAGGTGATTGGAATGTCGAACTGAACCCTTTATTTCGCTCACTGGAGTAGACTGTTCTAGTGCCATGTTTAATGGACGTCAGTTATCAGTTATCTTCTGTTAATTCCCCTCTCCAAGTTAAGGCAGTGGAGAACTTTTGGCGAGAACAGTCCGAATAAGGTAAATAATGTACATAATACCTCATCTCAGAAATATAGACAGGCATATGTGTGACACTATTTAGCTACGTTAATTGGCTAACTAATTAACCATAGAAATTAAAACAGGAAATATTTAAGGCGAGAAAGAGATATCCCGAAAGATATCCCGTTCGATGTTAAAACAAAGATTTTATTTTGTTTACCAAAAAGATACATTTCATAAAAAAAATAACCATATGTGAGGTTTTGTCAGGTTGATTAATGCCTTGCGGAGGGAGATAGGAAGAAAGGCAAATATTAAGATATCGGCCAGACCATGGCGGTCATAAAAATTTCGGCTTGAGACGATCGCCGATACAGGCAGGGAGAATCAATGTTAATTATCTTACCAAGATATCGTTTTTGTTTTTTTCTTGGCCACCGACGAGGAATGTGGCAGTGTAGCAATTATAAAATGTTGGCATTGTCTTGACATAGGTGAGAGGATTTTTATTATTTACCTTATCAACGTGTCGCTTCAGACGCTGAAACGTTGAATAGCAATATGGTATTTTTAAAATTTTGGCATGAGACAGAAAATAGAGTGGAGAATTGAGATTTGGTAAGATAAAAGAATTTAATTTTTCAACAAGTCAAGGATTCCATTATAAAGCTAACTTCACGAAGGGACCAGATGACAAACTTTGACAGTGATTGATGGAGTCGGTAGAGAGTGCTGGCTAAGTGAATTCTGGGTGGCGAAAAGATATGATAGAAATTTAATTGTTAATATGGAATTCGTAAAAATTTTGGCCGATGGGAAAAAGGAGAATTTTGTAAACAAACATTCTAGATTATAATTTTAAGGAGGCCAGCTTAGCCACACCCGCACGGCCGGGATGCCATTCGTCGAGTGGTAGCAATGGTGATAGGTGGAGGTGAATGGATGAAAAAGACGGAGAAGTTACTAACGCCCACTGAAGGGATAGATATTAGAAATCAATGTGAGAGAAAGAGTCTAGGGGGGGGGAAGCTATCCTCTGACCTTCCCTCATGGAAGAGGGAGACCCCCCACCCCGAAATGGAAAGTGATTAATTTTCCAAAATTTGGGAAGTAATCAAATTTCCTGGCCTGACAACAAAAAGATTTCTTGTTAGAAATCGAGATTTACCGAGAACCCCAGGCCGCGTCTCGCCCCACACCTGGTTTTGGTTGGTACCCATATAAGCGAACGTCCTCGTGTCGTTCAGAGAGTTCTGAGTTGCAGTCGCAGTTGAGCTGGTTTTGGAGTTAGTGTTAGAGCTTAACCAGAGTGTTGCCTCGCAGAAGCTGACCGAGAGATTCCACGACCTCCGACTTCGCCTACCTTACAAATTGCAAGTTATACTGACGAACGAAGCCAAGACAACACCTAAGAACTAAATCAGTTGATTTAAGATACCAACTTACTTGAAACATAGAAGTGTCACATTTCGTAGAAAACGGGCTGGGAGAAAAACACACTCTTGTATATTATAGAAAGTTAATTATAATAAAGTTAATTTGTTATTTCTTAACATACTTGAATGTCTTGGGTTTTTCTTTTATTTATTTTTTTTCCTTTGCGCTTGTGCG
>CAHIKZ030004724.1:3335000-3377500 GCA_903632075.3 Acanthosepion pharaonis | reverse complement strand
CACTCAGGCCTTCAGTAATTGTACTAACATTCATACTCTGGCTTCCATCCTTAAAGCCCATTCAAGAACCATCGAAGGAACGGTGAATAAGTTTTAAAAAGAGGGACAAGCCAGCTGCTAAATCACTGGAAAAACCCTTTGAGTTATTCAGTTAGAAAGAGAGAAGGTTAAAATCGTTTTGTGTCAGCTACACTGTCTTCCCAATTGAGCAATGGTGAGAGGAAAAAGAAGCCTTCAGTAAAGGTACCAACATTCATAGTCTGACTTCCATCTTCGACGTCCGTTCAAGAACCATTGAGAGAACGGTGAATAAGTTTTAAAATGAGGGAACAGGTCTGCTGCTAAGAAAGTCGGTTCACTTTCTCGTGCGAGAATCTATCTTACATGTCTATAAGGCTACTCGTCGAGGGTTACAGTGTTGCCGCCACATATGATGTGGTGCTCCTGCTATATATCTTGAGATCATTGATAAAATCCCCCAAAAAGAATCAATGATATTATTGGACATGATCTGGCATGTGAGCTTCAGTCACATTCCCACCGCCATAAATTTGCCTTCCTGTGCCTTTTTTTTTTTTTTATAAATAATTTCATAGTAACTATTCCGAGTATGAATTTAAGCTCAGTAAAAGACTGGCTACGATGTCTCATCAATTTACAGTTGAGCTGTCAAGATGTAACCGTAAGTTTTATGCAAAATTTTTTCTCGCAATTCACACTTGCGGATCTCTCTTTCGGTTCAATGTTTTCCAGCCAATATTAAACTTCAAAAATTTAAATGCAATGTCAATTACTATCTACTGATTACACTTCTTTTGTTCTCAGTCCTTGACGTTTTGTAATTCTTTCATACCCAGTAACCCCTTGTGTCTTAGTGACTTTACTGACTTACTTTGGGAGAACTTGATTTTATATATATATATATATATATATATATATATATATATATATATATATATAAAGTAAATTCTATCCCTTCATGACTCTACCTGGATTAAATGTGGGAGTGACGGCTTTGACGTTCCAATGGGGACATATGATTAGGCACAAGTAGCTGATCTTGTCTATATTTACATTTTGGAGATAATTGGTGGATTTATTGAACCAGAACTAGTCGGTCTATATAGAGATGACGGACTCCTTTATGTCCCCAATAGTAATGCTCCTCTTACTGTTAAATTTCAGAAATAAAATCGTTGGAACGTTTAAGCTCCTGGGTTCCATGTAGAGATCACTTCCAATATAAAACTATTTGATTACCTTGACATCACACTTAACTTAAATAATAATACATTTAAACCTTACCACATGGAATACGAAACTCCTAATTATATTAACATTAACTCGAGCCACCCTCGTACCTTCTTCAAGCAGATACCAATTACTGTTGGTTCTATAATCAATAAACTGTCATCTAATAAGAATTTGATAAGATTAAAGAATTGTACGAAAATTACCTCCAGAAAAGTGGTTTTGCACATAAACTATCTTAGTTAAACCCCACAAATAACCATAGTGAAGTTAAGAGTGGTAATCAACACAAAAAAAGAAAAAGAAATATTATTTTGTTTATCCTCCACCTTCTGTAGGTTATCTAGAATTAATATTGGACAAATTTTCCTGAAACTTATAAACAAACATTTTCAGAATAACAACCCTCTAGGTAAGATTTTCAATAGAAAAAACATTAAAATAAGTTAGTAATGTAGAGCATCTAATGTTATTTATCAAGCCACCATTTACCCTAAAGAAAATAAGTCAAACCACCAAGATTATATTGGAATTTCTGCGGGAGAATGGGAAAAAAGATTATAATCACAGACACTGTTTTTCCAACCCAAATATAAAACACGAAACTAGTCTCCCAAAAATTTTGTGAATTGAGGGAGAAAGACCTGAAACCTCAAATTGAATGGGAAATTATAGGCTTTACTCGAACTCCAAAGGGTAGATGTAATTTATGTTTGGAGGAAAAAATTAAAATCATTAAATTTAATGATCAAGATATTCTACTAAACAAAAGGAATGAATTGGTGCCCAAGTGTAGCCATAGGAAAAAAATTCCAACTGACATAACATTATTTCAATCCCACACTCCAAGTGTTGCCACAAGAACAAATTTCAACTAACATAGTGTCAGCTGAATCTTTCACGCCTCTCTTTCATTTATATTTTTATATGTGAATTTTTTCTATTGTGACATCTTCCCTATTAGCAAAAATTATTTTTCTATATGTGAAATTGTTTTCGAGATGTGGAATTTCCTTCTATATCTAAATATTTCTCTACCTGTTACATGTTTTCTATATGTGGAATTTTCTTCTATATTTCATTGTTTTTATAATACTAATTTTTTTTATATATTGAATTTAAATTTAATCCTTTACAGAATTTTTAAATAATTAGTATAAGTATGATATAATTTAAATTATAAACTTAGTATTTGCAAATTTATTGATATAATGAGATTGGTTATATTTAAATGAAATTAATCTATTAATAATTTACTTAATTTTTTTTTACTGTAACTTTTACTATATAATTAATGATGTAGTATTGAATGGATTAATATTAACATCTTTTTTATAAAAGTATTAATTTTAAATTCTTACTCTCATTCTATAATAATTTTAAGCTCCTCTCAAAAAAGTTTCATAGCCTTTTTTTGTTCATTCTTCTTCCTTGCACAGGTGTTGATATATGTTACATTTATGTCAGTGTCCATTTTCAATTGTTGCGTTTATCTGTACCTGACTCCACCACAACCACCTTAGCTTTCTTAACCCTCTTTATCTATATAACTCCCTCCTCTGTTATAGACCAATTTTTACTCCCTCTCCTTCTATTCTTTCCTTTTTCTTTTTTTTGTTCCTATGCCTTTCAAATTTTCTGTGAAAAAATGTTTTATTCATTTTAGTAATGTATTTGCTTTAAGTCCATGGATGAAATGAAATCATCTGTATGAGGTAAATCGTTTGGATCTCATTAATTGTAATTCATCAGATATATATATATATATATATATATATATATATATATATATGAAAACTATTTTACAATACACTCAGAACAATATTCTAGAGAATTCTAGAACAGCTTAAATTAAATCTAGAGTATTTCATAATATTCCAGAAAGCCTCACAGTATAAAAACAGCTTGAAATAGCCACTCAGCACTACTTAAGGCATCTATCATTGCCCTCTCAAACGCAGGCAAATCTACCAGAGAAATTGCCGAAATTGCTATAACCTCGATATCAACTGTCTCTCGGGTGCTTAGGGCACATAATGGTGCCACTCCTGCTCCAAGGAAGGAAACAAGGGGACGAAAGAAAAAGATTGATGATAAAACTGGCAGGGTAATCAAGAGAGAAGTTGCGAAGAATAGGACTATAACTAGCCAAGAAATTGCAGCCAGTCTAAGCGAAGAGCAAGGTGTTAGTCTTGTCTCTTCAACAGTCCGTCGGTGGCTGTTAGAACAAGGCTACAAATCGTGTACACGGAGTTTTAAGCCGCTAATAAGCAAAGCCAAAAAAGCCAAGATACTTGAATGGGCTCACTATTACAAAAACTTCACCATAGAAGACTGGAAGAATGTTCTCTTTCTGATGAAACGAAAGTTGAGCTAAATTCAAAGGATAAGCGATCTAAAATCCGAAGAAGAAGCTTTGAAAGCTCTTTGAAGTTAGCAGTAAGTACTGTCAAGCATCCGTTCAGTATAATGTTCTGGGATGCTTTTCATTTCATGGAACTGGTTTCTTAAAACCTATTGAAATGACCCTCAGGATCAGGTATAAGAGAATTTTAGAATCTTGTCTACTCCCTTCTGCTGAAAGGGTGCAAATCGACCCCACCAAGCTCATTTTTATGCAGGATAATGCTCCCTGTCACAAATCAAAATTGATGAAGGAATACTTTGATGAGAAGAAGGCGAGTGTTATGACATGGACGTCCCAATCTCCTGACCTCAACTCCATAGAAAACTTATCGAGCAATATAAAGTACAGGCTCTCGAGAAAGCAGTTGAGCAACAAAGAGGATTTGATTGTGAATTTCATATCCTAATGGAATTCAATGCTTGGAGATGAGATTTGCCAGAACCTAATCAAGTCAATGACAAAAAGGGTTGAAAAGATTATTCAAAATAAAGGAGGACCCATAGATTATTAAATATTTCGAACTATATTACCTATTATAAATAAATTATACATCTATTATTCTTTATTTAAAGCTGTTCGGTTATGTTTCTATTGATTACTAGTTGCAGGAAATAAGTGAGTTTTTCCCTAAATCTCATTTATATCCAAAATTATAATTATTAATAGAATACCTTAGGGTGAGTAAATTTTTACTCGGTGGTCGGGAAGGGGTCTTTATATTAGTAAGATTAAAAATTAGTTTGACTCCAAAAACAATAGGCGAAAAATTTTTAAGTAAAGAAAAATCAGTTGAGTCACTTTTATCGAACAAGCACTATATATATATATATATATATATATATATATATATATATATATATATATATATATATCCATATCTATCTATCTATCTATCTATCTATCTATCTATCTATCTCAGGTTTATTATGTTTCCTTTTGTTAACTAAATTTGTTGAGATCCTTCCATTCTATTTCTATTTATCTCTGTTTATCTGCGTATATTCTGGCAGCGTGTTTTCATTGAGAAATGTTTCATTAAATATTTTAAATAAGTTTTCTTGACTTATTTTCAATAGGATCCTTTCATATTCACGGACAAATTTTTCAGTGCCATTATTAAAGGAAAAGAGATAATCACCATGTTGATACATATTATTTTATTCCGAGTACTTTCGACATAGCATAAAGTCATCTTCAGTGTGTAGTTTATTGCAGGAAAAATATTGTAGTGTTCATTATTTTCGTAGACAAAATTGTTGTGTTCATCTGACATTGTGCTATGTCGAAAGAACTCGGAATAAAATAATATATATCAACACGGCCATTTTCTCTTGCCCTACAATGATGACACAAGAAAATCTTGTCTGTGAATATGAAAGGATTCAATTGAAAGTAAGTAGCCAAAATTTGTATAAATTATTCAATGAAACATCTGTATATATATATATATATATATATATATATATATATATATATATATAATCAATTAACTGATTTAAAATGTTTTTTCGCTACACAGTAATAACCATGTTTCAAAAACTGAAGCTAAATTTAAAATTTAAATTATTTAATTAAATTAAAAGCATCAGTTCCTTTTCATCTTCAAGCGAATATTGGAATATCTTATTTTTAAATTTACTGAGTTTTAAAAGCACATTATATATATATATATATATATATATATATATATATATATATATATATGTGTGTGTGTGTGTGTGTGTGTGTGTGTGTGTGTGTGTGTGTGTGTGTGTGTGTGTGTGTGTTGAAGTGCGTTCGCGTTTCGACCATGATACTCGTGTTCGAATCTAACCATGATCAGTTTGTCAGGGAGACAACTTCTCAAATATGCCTTAACGGGCATCTACAACAGCGATTGGTTATCCAATTATCGTTATCCAACCATATAGATGATGATGGCTCCTTTTCTATAGAACGATTGAATAAGTGCGTTTTCGGTGTATAAGGTTTTGCAATGCTTTTGACTCAGTCTCTCGACTTCTCTTCCAGGGTGCAGAGGTAAGGTAGCGACAGGATGTCTGTTAGAGAATCAGTTGCAGTAAATCAGTAAAGCAAGCTTAAATACAATGAATGTTCTTTTCGCGAATTCATGGCCTTGGTTTGAATTCAGTTTTACTTCTAGACTGGGTGACACCCAATGATAAAGATCCTAGTTTATTTTTTATTTAATCCGTAGCTAGGCGGACTGAGATGAATTCATACACAATTGAATCTAACAGACTTGATTACAATTTGAACCCAGCTTGCTTATTTCCATTTTCCGCGTCGGTAACAGTTACCCTATCTGCACAAGCGTATATAAATATACAATTCATTCCTTCAACTCACCTACGACTTTAATAATCAAATCGGAATCCTTTTCTTAGATCTGTAACCACTCCTCTATCAGCTCCGACTATAAAAAAAAATCGCAAATTCAGTCCCTACCCGCTACTTTAATTATAAAAGCGAATGTCCGCAAAGGTATAAAATGGCTGTTATTAAACACTTGATCAATAGGCCAAAACGTATGTTCTCTTCCCATACACTCTTCTACAAACAATTTAATAACATCAAACATAAAACTATAAAGGGCGGGTTTCGTCGACAAACAAATAAAATGGACTGTAAAGAACGTCCATAAAAACAACACAGAATGTAATGAAATCAATAACACAATAAACCTATTTTATTGCAGCCGCATGCACCCAAACAATAAAAGAGATGAAGCCGCCATGAAAAGTAATATACGCTGGTACACATCTCCAGTTGTACTAATATTCAACACTAACAATTCAAGGCATAATTTTAAAGATTTCGCCATCAGCAATAATAAGAGCCCTGCAAAACTCCCGCAGTAGCGAAGTAATATCACATATTAATCTTGCCCACTGCTTAATAATTCATTAGGATGTACATGCAACAAAGTCGTATTTAGGATACATAATCACTACTTTATCCTGCGGGATAACTTGCCACCTCACAGCACTCATATCCCACACACAAACGTATATATATATATATATATATATATATATATATATATATATATATATATATATATATATATATATATATATATATATATATATATATATATATATATATACACACACACACACACACACACACACACACACACACACACACACACACACACACACACACACACACACACGGAGGCACGGTGGGGTAATGGATATCAGCTTTGATTGTGGAATCGCAGAGCCGAGTTCGAATCCAGGTTGGACCCATTACATTCACTTACGTGCTAATACCCTTGGGAAAGGTGTGAATCCTTTTCTTCTCCCTACAGCTATGGGTTAAATAGCAGGAGAGACTGGGTTCTATAGCCTTGGATGGCAACTGGTCTAGGAGAAGGACAACTCTGAATTCAAAACCTGCGGAGAGTCGTTTGGGGACCTTGTGGCACGTAGCGCACCAGGTGTCTGTATTCGGCCCTTCAAAAGTGTGGATAGTCCTGCACGAAGCCATCACCACTATAATCAAATCTCATGTGCCGGTGTCAGGCTGTCAGTTTCCTGGAAACTGATCTGCTTTGACCCTCATACGTCGAACCCGACAGGAGAATCGATTTACATATATATATATATATATATATATATATATATATATATATATATATATATATATATATATATATATATATATATATATATATATATATATATATATGTGTGTGTGTGTGTGTGTGTGTGTGACGACGGTTTGTCCCAAAAAGGATGTAGAAAAATCCTGAAAAAACTATAAAATAATCAATCAAGAAACAAAAACAGATTAAAACTAGGAAGGAAAAAAAGACGAAAAGGAAACGGCTACATAAGCTGTAACTTAAATCTTTCCGCAACTAGATTATCGAGACAGGACCCCCCAAAAAAAAAAAAAAAACAGTTTCAAAACGTCGACCCTCAATGTGGCACAGATGGAATCATTACTAGATGGCTTTAGGTGAACAATTATATATATATATATATATATATATATATATATATATATATATATTGTGGAGTAAATATTACATCCACGGTGACTATGAAGAGCTGCAGGTCAGAGTAAGACTGTTATCAGTTTCGAGTTAGGCAGTTCGTTGTCTGTCTTGTGACTGACGAGACCCCTGTCTTCGAGCAGAGGTTGACTGATTCGAGAATCTGTCTACTGTCGGGGAATCGACTGAGAGAAAAAAAAAAAAACAGACAAGTAATGTGCTCGAATCCGCGAATGCGGGGTCTGGGTAAATTTTGACCAGTAGCCCTAGTGGGAGGACTCGGGTTCCCCACAGATATCTCGACCTTATGTCTCATCTCATCTCAATGAGGGACAGGCTGTTTTGAGTCAGGTTTGAAGATACGGTACACATTCTGACGAACATCTTTATTGACAAGAGGTCTCTGTTTAATGCTGGTTGCAGGAGCTTGAAACTAACAAAAAGAGAACAAAGACGTCATCACGTATGCGGGTCAAATTTTTAGAATAAAGGAAATGTCTCCAGTTACGTTCAGAGAATTAATTTTCGTGCAAGGTTTAACAGTTAAAAAAGATGCTGAAATACGATCGAAAAGTTTAACAAAAATTGAAAAAACAATAATGTTACACTGCAAGAAATGGTAGATGATTGTCAGACAATGCTAAATCTTAAGCACGATGCTTAAAATATTCAGAAAAAAATACAAAAAGGAGAATAAATCCTTGTTTCCGATGTGGTAAATTGCATCTTGGAAAATACTGCCCATTTAAAAAATCAATGTTACAAATGTGGTAAAAGGAAGACATATAAAGTCACAATGCAAGACCTAACCAAGAAAAATGATCACAGGAAAAATAGTACACAGCATTTCCGCGGATAAAATCGTCCCAGAAATCAAAGTAATTTGTGAATGTTACAATAAATAATCTGGGTGAGAAAATGCTACTGGACACCAGTGGTGATATTTCAATAATCAGTGAAACCACATGGGAAGAAATTGGAAAGCCTTTATTAAAAGTACTTCCAAAGTCGCTACTTCAGTTTCTGGTGAGAAATTACTTTTTTGAGAAGTAATTTGCAATGTCGTTTTTTCGTAATAAGTATGTAAAAATTAAGCTTATGCTTTGGTAAAATGCTACGAATTTATTCGGAACGGACTGGATATAACTATTTGAAATTTGGGATTTGCCAATAAACGTTTATTGTAAAAACATAAGTGAACAAGCGACCAATTTAAAAAGTCAGAACAAAAATCTTAAGGAAGTATTAAAAAAAAATATTTTCTCGATGTTTTGTCAAATGATCTGTGTCGGTGTTTGTTATATTTGCGTGCTAAGGGAATAAATACTTAACACCAGGTCGATAATAAAAGAAAGGTTTATTGTATAAAACCAGCACAATATGAAATACGGTACAGTTATACACACAGGTCAATCTAGTAGTGAGTGTCACTAATTGGAAAGTCGGACATGTTTGCGTCTTCTCTCTCTTCCTCTCAGTCTCTCGTAGACAGTTGACTTTATAGGTACTTACAACCTATAGTGTAATCATTCATGGGGGTGACTAGTTATTCCATTACATCAGTGTTCAAAGTTCAAGACATGTTTTCAAGTAAAAAAGGTTCGACGTCGGTATATTCAAAACGGAGCGTACCATTTGCATTATTAAGTTAATGAAGAGTTGGACAGACTCTACAGAATTGGTGTAATAGAAAACAAAAATTAACCATTCGAAATGTATGTAAAAAAAAAAAAAGAAATAATAAATATAATTCGTGTTTGCGCGGATTTCTTGACTGGATTAAACATTTGTTTATAAACAGATAATTACCCATTAGCAAGCCCAGAAGAATTTTTTTCAGAGTCGAACGGCGGAAGAATATTTTCAAAGTTGCATTTCTCTGAAGCATATTTACAAATTCAGATTGGAAATGAATTCAGAATTTACGACCATAAATACGCACAGAAGATTACATAAGTTTAACCGACTTCCCTTTGGTTTAAAGTTGGCACCAGCTATTTTTCAACAGGTCATTGCTACCATGCATGCGGATTCTGACTTTACCGTGGCGCATCTGAACGACATTTTGATGAAAAGGGTATCGAAAAGACATCATAATTGGCACGTGAAAATAATTTTCGGAAAATTAAGAGAATATAGATTCAAGGTTATTAAAGAAAAAATGTGAGTTGTTTTTGCAGAAAATTAAGTATCTTGGTTAAATTATTAATAAAAATTGTAAGCTACTAGATCCATCGAAGGCAGCTGCAGTTAAAAATATACCTACGCTAACAAATGTGACAACGTTACAAGCTTTTTTGGAATTGGCTAGTAACTATAAAATGTATGTCCCTAATATACATAAGTTAAGGGCTCCATTTAAGGATCAAGTCGTTTAATAATAAAAAAAAGACGTACGTCTCATTTATTATTAGCCAATTACGACACAAAAGCAGAAATTGTAGTGGCGTCAGATGCTAGTGTGTACGGTATTGGAGCGGTAGTTTTACACAAATATGATGACGGTAAAACGAAAGTCTTCGCACATGCTTCACGATCACTTCTACAAAAAAAAAAATTACATCCAGATAGAAAAAGAAGCTCAAGCAATTATATTCGCTGTGAAGAAATTTTCATAAATTTATTCACGGAAGATATATTACGTTGCAAACTGACCACAGACCTTTATTTATAATCTATGGTTCAAAGAATGATATAACTATGCATACAGCTAATAGAGTATAACATATGGGTTTCATACTGTTAAACTATTATCTTACGATGGCGTAACAACTACCTAAAAATGAGAACATGCAGATGGATTATGCAGATTAATACGTAAAAATAAAGAACCATTGGAGGTCGCGGTCATCGCAGCAGTAAAAACCGGAATTAAGATAAAAATGTGCAACGTAGTATGAGAGTAACCCAGGAGGAACTAAAAGAAAAAAAGCGGAAAATGACGTCTAAAAAAAAAAAAAAACAATTGAAAGAAAGTAACAAAGAGCGACTTAAATCGATATGCAATAGTGTAACAATGTTCAGGTAAAGGATTATAATACCAAGTGTGTTACAGAAACGAAGATTAGAGGATTTTCATAGTGGACATCCTGGTATTTCAAGAATGAAATCTTTGATGAGAAGTTTCGTATATTGGACCAGAATGGACTAAGGTATTAAAAGAATAGTGAAAGCCTGTAGAAGTTGTGCAAGACTACTTTTTCACAAAGATAAAACCTTGGCCAAAGACGGACACGTCGTGGTTAAAACTGCATAGGCATTTTGCAGGACTTATCAATGAATCATATTATCTTGTCGTAGTTGATAATTTCACAAAATGACCGGAGATTTATAAGTGGAAAAATCCAACATCTTCAGTGTCAGTGAATTTCTTGCATGGACTGTTTGCGAGATATGACATACCAGATTACCGTAGTATCTGATAAAGGAAGACAATTCACGAGTAAAGAATTCCAAGACTTTTGGAAGATGTTCTCCATTGAACATATTACGACCCGCCGTATCATCCAAGTTCGAAAGGATAAAACGGTTTGTGGGAACGTTCAAAAGAACGTTGAAGAAAGCAAGTCTTGAGAAATTAAATGAGGAAGAAATTCAAAATTTTCGGAGAACTTACCGCGTGACACCTAACCACAATACATCACCAGGCGGTATTAATGTTTGTCAGAAGAGTAAAATCGGCGCTCGACAAGTTCTAAGCTAAGTTAAAAAAAAAAACAACAAACAAACTGTTTTTTATTGTATATAAGGATGACAAAGAAAAACAAACAAGATTTGTACCCAAGCCCGCTTTAGCGGAAGGTGGGTGAATTTTTACCAGTTGCTCCAGTGTTCTCGTTCGATTTCTCCACATTAAACCTGACCTTGTGTCGTAAGACGTCTACATGGATAGGCTTGGGTAAATACCTAGTAATTTCGAGTCAGGCAGTTTGCGGCTGACATGACCTCCGTCTTCGGTCAGAAAGTGACTCAGTTGGTGCTCTGTGTATAGATAGAGACTCGACTGAGAAAAATCCGTTCTCCGCATTTGCAAGGAATGTGTAAAATTGGGCCAGCGGACCGAGTGCACGCGCTCGGGTTCCCCACATTAAACCTGACCCTGGGTCCCATGCCGTCTAAGTGAGAGGACATGGGTAAATACCTAGCCGTTTGTAGTCAGTTTTCAGGCTAAAATCCATATATATATATATATATATATATATATATATATATATATATATATATATATAATTCGCTTGAGGATGAAATGGAACTAATGCTTTTAATTTAATTGCAAAATTAAATTCAGGGCTTTTAGCTTCTATTTTTTGAAACATGGTTAGAACTGTGTAGCAGGAAAAAACCATATTCTAAATAAATTAATTTATAATATATATATATATATATATATATATATATATATATATATATATATATATATATAAAAGGTGAACATTGATGTCAACACTCAGAGGCAACAGACTTTTTCATGCTAGACGCAATCATCAGGCCACATGATTTTGGCCTGATGATTGCGTCTAGCATGAAACAGCGAAGTCAATTGGCCACTACGATCGTGCGACTCGACGCCTTTAGATTTCTTTCTTTGGGGTCATCTCAAAAGTAAGGTCTATGTAAACAAGCCAACAACACTTCAACAGCTGAAAGATGAGATAATAAGGCATATTGCTGAGATCGAGGAGCACTATGTAAAGACGTCATCAAAAAAATTTGACCATCGAGTGGAGGTGTTCTGCCGAAGCCTTGGCGGAAATTTGGTGGTATTATTTTTCACACATAATTATCATGACTTAAATAACATGATCCAATAGAGAAATAGATACATTTTCACCAATAGCACTGATATATTTACTGTTGACTTTGATCCGTTTTAATGAAACACCCTATAGTTAGATAGATAGATAGATAGATAGATAGATATGCATTTGACTCATGTTATTCATCTACTTCGGCAATCGGTCAATGTTTCAATAATTTTATTGACCCTCTACTTTATGCATCCTGACAAAAGACACCCGGGTAATTGTTTGTAAATAATGTATCTTTCGAATATAATAATGTTTCTTGATTTCAAAGGAAATAATTTCTCTGATATGAGAGCAGGGTACGGGGACTTTACCGAGAAAGTCGTTGTTTGCTGAACGAAATTCTTTCATAATTATCTGCCCTTGATTCAAGTGATTTTATTTCTTGAGTTTGCATTAGAGCTTATTGAGTTTTCAAAATGTTTTTCTTTCGTTTTCTTTATTTGTTAACTTCCGTTTTCTCTGATTTGAAAAGGAAACTGTTAAGAATTTCATGAAATCTTTTCTGTGTATTTTTATTCAAACCTTCGTGCTAATCTAAGTGGAATATATTTTCTTTTTGCTACAGATTTGTCGCGGGTTAATCTTGAAATCTGTGAGTCAGGTTGCTCTCATCGTGCGCAGAAAAAAAAAATACTAGCAATTAAACACGAGATCAAATTGCAAACGTGATCATTCGCTGTAAGAATATCGTGAGAACAAATTCGAAAAATGGGAAGAAGAAAAAGATGGCAAAAGATGCTGAGAGAATACAAAAATTAATTTCGAATAAATTGATTATAAAATATATTCCTTTTCTACAAAGAAAATCTTTTGTTGTATTTTTTTTTTAGTTTAACAAAAGTTTATTTAATCAATTTTATGAACCCAAACAGAAATGAAAAAAAAATATTGGTAAAATTGAGACGTGGCAACAGAAAAGAGGCGGCGTATGAAATTTCTCGCCAAGATTTGCCCATGTATGTGTCGAATGCACGTGCAAACGCAGATATTTTGCATGCACCTGCACTGGCAGTGATGCACGGGAAGTTGCCGTATTTGCACAGATTGAAAAATAGTTTTAGAATCTATCTATCTATCTATCTATCTATCTATCTATCTATCTATCTATCTATCTATCTCTTTTTTCCTGTATATATAATTCTGTTAATATCTATCTCTATATGAGGTCCTATTCATCTCTCTCTCTCTCTCTATATATATATATATATATATATATATATATATATATATATATATATATATATTTGTTCATATTTATCTATATATCTGGTCACATCTATTTATTTCCTTTTGATCGTACCGGATCGTATCATATTATCGTTCCTTATCTATCTATCTATCTATCTATCTATCTATCTATCTATCTATTTCACCCCCTCTTTCTTTCTGTCTCTCTTTCGCTCTCTCGCTCTCTCTCTCACTATATATATATACATATTTTTTTTTCTTCATATTTATCTATATATCTGATTACATCTATTTGTTTCATTCTGATCGTAACGTATCCTATCTATCTATCTATCTATCTATCTATCTATCTATCTATCTATCAGGAAAGTCTTCAACTTAGCCAAATATATATATATATATATATATATATATATATATATATATATATATCCTCATTCAGTTTTTATCTTTGTCTCGTATGTGAAACTTCAATCCTGGTACTGACCTGCATGCAAGTTCACATATTGTTCAACAGCAAGGATCTCGAGACATATTTACAGGAATATTTGCTGACGCTTTTCGCCGTTGTCTTTCCTCTCTTAACTTGTCAATACGGCTGATTTCAAAATTTCTGATACCACTCTGCGACAAATATCTCCAGTTATTTCTATCCAGGGCAACTCGCTCGAAGTTAGTATGAGAAACATTGAGAGCTGAGAGATAATTCTTTAGCTTGTCTTTGTACTTGAGCGACGGACATCCAACAGTCTTATGTTCACAGTGAAGCTGGCTATACAGGAGGACCTTAGGTATTCTGTCTTCACTCATCATTGCAACATGACCATCCCAGCGAAGTTGTGATTGCATCAGGAAAGTCTCAATACCAGCAATGCTCTATCTTGCGAGGTGATTCGTATTGGACACCCTGTTATCAAAAAGTATGGCCACAGATCATGCGGAACCATCTTTTGTAGAAGACATACAGCTGATTGATATGAGACCTATTTCTTGTAATTGCTTTAAATGAATTAAAGTATATATATATATATATATATATATATATATATGTGTGTGTGTGTATGTGTGTGTGTATAAACATTTTAATTTCTTCTTAGTTGCTATCTATCTCTCTAATATACCAATTCTACCTCTTATTTTATATCCCATCTCTTTATTAAATTTTAGGGAATTTGAAGCCATCTCCACACTTAACTCCTTCTATTATCAGACAATATTCTATCTAGCTTCATATGTACCTCGTTATGCGTGTAAGTTTAAAATCCTTCGCGGAAAGATGACCATGCCCGGAATAGTTATGAGCTGCTAGGCATAACACCCGTTCAGCCACCGTACTAGGGATATGGCGAAGTCAGGGAAGTTCGGCGTGGCAGAAGAGGTAGCGGAAGAGCTCAACTGAGTTAACGGTGCTTCCCACATTAATGCTGTGCAGAAGAATCTAAAAGGCGACGTGGTTTGGATGTCACTTCCAGGGATCGTCTGACCAATGTGCGATTGTATGGGAACCCTGGTCTAATATCAGACATCATCAAAGAACATAGAGTCAGATTCGTAGGGCATTGGTGGCGAGTTAAAGAAACAATTATTAGTGAAGTTCTTCTGTGGGAGCCTACACAAGAGAGAGCAAGCAGAGTACGACAAGCCAATACCTATATCAAGAAGATTTTTGACGTCATAAACTACCCCCACCCACCCCGAAACGCCGAATATAACGATTGGATAATTAAGAGAATCCGTGTCATCCAGTGCGACCGGATGAATTCATGCGTACATTTTAATTACCGTATTTGACGGTATATAAGGCGCACTCTTTTTTAAATAAAAATATCTTTTTAAATTTCCCCTGCGTCTTATATACCATATGTAGGTTTAAAATTTGTGATAGCCGAAATTAGTTGCCTGGTAACTCCTATCAGCTTAGACTTTAGAGTAACTTTTATATACCTATTGTCATTTTTTAAAAGGCTATTATGCAGATTAAAAGTGTTATCATTGATAATTTTCATTATATTAATTTCATCACGTTTAAAATTAGTACTTTGTTCCACTAAAATTATATGCAATAAATTCGAAATATATATTTGTAAAATATATTTGTTTCATTAATATTTTTCTTGCAATAACTTCCGGTTGCATTGGTATAAATACAATCAGAATTTTTATATCCTAATTATTCCACAATGACGTTTACAAGACGCACGCTGTACAGATCATATAAGGGAAAATTTCTAACTGAAATTTAATGGTAACTGTACTGTTTTGCACACTTGTAATAATTGCTTGATTTTTATTTTGCTTTCTTACCTTTGGATATAATAAAGTTTTTATAGGCTCATGTTCCTTTTTTCCTATTATTTTTTGTTTAATTGTAATCACGGCTTGTTTAACAAAAATAATACCTCATAAATATGGCCTCGGTTGTACCATTTACTAATAATTTTACTAATTACTAATTTTTTCTTGATTTTTCCTGCTGAAATTAGAATGAGTCTTATACACCAGTGCGTCTTATATACCGTCAGATACAGTAGTTCTTAGTAACAAGTTATTTTTTTCCAAAAAGTACCCCCCACCACTTTTATTTGTTGAATATTTGGTACCTGAAAGAAATGTATTTAATGCCCCGGGTTTTATTCGCTTTTGCTCCCCATGCTTGGCCTTTTGCCTTACTAAGCGAGGTTTAATAAATATCAATACGTCAGAAATATATCAGGTTGAGATCAGATGACAAATTTTCGAATTTCAGAAAACAATTTTTCTTTTTCTGTTTTTTTCTCCGTTTATTACAAAATTCAATCAATAGTAAACCTGCAAATCAAAAAAAAGAGAAAAGAAATGGTCGCTGGGAAACTTAGTGAATGTTAAAAAAATATAATTATGAAATTTTTAAAAAATCAGTAAAACAGCAAAAAATATAGAAGTAATTAGCAGGTTTCAAATCAGAAAAATGTTAGCTGAAAATTTGTCACCTTAATAAAATCAATTAAAAAGATTGATTGAACCTGTCTTGAAGAGAGAGAGAGAGAGAGAGAGAGAGAGAGAGAGAGAGAGAGATTATCTTTCTATCTTCTATCTTTTATCAAGGCAGTTACATGCTGTATCTATTTAAACATCAATGCTTACACCCCCACGTACAGCGTTTTAGGCATTTGAAAAGTAAACATCTTCGATGAGTCATACTTGTAGACTTCTATTTTGATCAACCAACAAATTGATCAAAGAACATTTGTATCGAAGTGTATAAAAGTAGAAACTTTTGTCGAATCGAATTATGCGGTCTCTTCGCATCCCACAAGACAGGCGTTAAAAAAAAATGACTGTTAGTTTGACATGACAGTCTTTTTTGTAAGTTGAAAAGTTATGGTATTTCTGGAAGTATTTTTGAACTGATCCAGTCTTATCAAATTACGAAATGAAAGATGTTCTGAACGGTATTTGTTTTAAGTGTTGCTATAGTAATGCAGGGATCTCCCAGGGATCTATACTTGGACCGACGCTGTTCCACCTTCCTGATGGTATCAGTTCTTCACTTTGTGTTTATGCTGATGATACAACTATTTACTCCTGTTTTAGTAATGGCTGATCAGTTTGATAAGGTCATATTGATAGCTGATTTTGAAAACGACTTGCAATTTGCTGTTAACTGATGTAAGAATGGCTTGTTAATTTTAAAACGAAACTGCTCTCTATAAATCATCTAAGAGACCTCTTTCCGCTTTCCATCACTATGGCTGATGCTAACCTCCAGGAGAATGACTCGTTGTAATTTCTCGGGCTAACATTCTCCACTGACATGAAGTGGAAAGATTATATTGAATCAATGGCTTAGTCTGCTGCTAGGAAAGTTGGTTCACTGTATTGTGCGAAGGAAGTTTTTCTCTGCAGAATCTATCTTACATATTTATAAGTCTACCAGTCATTCAAGCTTTGACTATTGCTAGTGTATATGGTCTGATGTCCCTACTATACATTTAGAGTTTATTGATAAAATCCAAACAGAATCTGCAATGTCATTGGTCCTCACCTGGCATCTCGACTTCTGTCAATCTTTCATCACCGTAATGCATCTTCCCTGTGCATTTTTTCCAAATACTTTCATTTTAATTGCTCTGACGAAATTTCCTCTATGGTACCTAGACTGTATGAATTTAAGCGCATTACTAGATTTGCGACAAGGTCTCGTCATCTTAGTAGATGCGATGCAACCGTAAGTTCTATGCTAGCAGTTTCTTCTACCGCACTTCTCTCTTGTGCAACTCTCTTTCGGCTTCTTGATATTCAAAAATTTCACTTCAATATCAATTCTTAATTGTTCTTTTATTATTCTCTTAAAAATATTTTCTCATACATTTTAGCACAGTAACCGCTTGCGTCTCAGTGGCTTTATTGCCTTGCTTTGAGTGAGACGGTGAAAAAATGTTTCACACATTTCCAGTGTTTCCCACAAACTCTTCCGCATTGTACAGCCTTGAGAGAGACCGAATGCGGGGTTTGTGGGTGATAAACTATTCTTTACCTTATCCCACAGATGAAACGTTGCAAGAATCTCGCTACTCTATCGTTATAACAATGTCAGATATTCCAACGAGTTACACTCTATTGTTCCACCTGCTCAAGCTTTCCCAGCAAAAAAAAAAAACCTGCCACGCTTTGTTTACGGTAGCAAATCATACTCATTCCTTTCAAGTTTCACGCAGAGAGCTTCTTACCCAGAACTGTTGCTCTGGAGGAAGTGTGACGTCGCCCCCCTGGTCGCAGCGTCGACTCTGTCGTTCGATCTCGTTCGCGGCTCCAATTGTGACGTGACGATGATGTAGCCGCCCAAGGGTCGATCCTTGTCACGGACAGCACCAGTTGTGACGTTTTTGCCGCGGCGTCAGCTGTTCGCTCCTCGCTGCTCCAAGTGTGACGCTCCAACCCTTTGGTTAGATGATTACCAGCCTCGCCGTTCCCAACTCGCTTCCAACACCTGGTTACTAGGGTAACTGTACTGATCTCCGGTCTGCCTACCCACGTTGTGATTAGATCTTAGACAGACGGGATCAGACAGGGATTGGGGCCGTATGCAAGTTGAGTTCGACGGGTGGCAACACACAAGTAAAAAAAAAAACTCACGAGGCCAAAAAATTACTGATAAAAAAAGGGTAACAACCTTTTATATCTAATGTTCGTTACATAAAAATTATTCTTACTTCCCGACCCGTTTTGTGGACTGTGGCACCAAGCATCTACCATACAATTTAAAGACTTCGAGTTGCCTACTCTAGAATTTTGTATGTCGGAGTGTGGTTTGGTTTCGACACTGGGCGCTAATCTCTACCAGTCGTTCACGGCTGATTCTTCTCTTCGGCTTGAGTTGGACGAGCTTATTCACTTCGGCCTGAGTTGGGCGAATTTCTTCACTTCGTTTTGGGTTGGACGAATCTCTGTTCTTAGGCTTGGTTTGATTTCAACTTCTTCTATGCGCAATTGCAAGTAATTTCTTCTTCGTCCGCCCTGCAACGCTTCTCGCCAAGGTCCGAACTCTTCTCTCTGCCGTCTGGTGTGAACTGAGCTCTCTGTCGTCCGGGGCTGAACTTTAACTTCTCTCTGTCTGGCCTGCAATTCTTCTGCCTGTCTGGCCGGCAACTCTTCTGCCTGTCTGGCCTGCAATTCTTCTGCCTGTCGGGCCTGCAATTCTTCTGCCTGTCTGGCCTGCAGCTCTAACTTCTTTCTTCGGCTTCAGCGCCGCAACTTCTCTGCCTGTCCGGGCCAAACGGACCGGCCCTTCTTGCCCGCAAGGGGCGAATGAACAAGGCCCGTCGTCCGCTCTCCAACTGCTCTGGCCGTCCACCCCGCAACTCTGATTTCTGTCGGTTGGGGTTCTGCTTTTATTGACGCCGCAACAAACTGGGGTGGGTCTGTCGGCGTCAGGGTTTTCTTGATAATTCCAAAAGTCGCACTATTTCTGATTTCCCATTATCGCTCTTACTCTCACCCCTACTTCCTCACAGTGCCTCTGAGGGGGGGGCACACCATCTCTCCCGGTCTCTCGTATGTCAGGTGACCGTTTTCGACCAATGGGTCCTGGTCGAGCGTCCTTTCTCCTCTTTCTCGCATATCACGTGACCGCTCTCAGCTAATGAGATTCTGGTTGGGCGTCTGTCGTCCTTCGTGACGTCTCCAATCGGGCGTGGCCTATCCGGGGCTTTGTTCTGGGAAGAACACCTTGCTAAAAAAAAAAATCCAATTTGGCCTTTTTCGCACGCACGAAAAATGACAATCTCGGCCTTTCTCACCTTTTTTGGCTTTTGTCAAAACAGCCCGCCGCTAATTAGATGTGACTTCAGGAAGAATTTTTCTCGTCTTGCTGGCGCTTTCTGTGAGCCAAAACAATTGTTTTCATTCCTTTATTTTTCGCTCAGGCCTCAAAATCTTATCTGAATTGAAAATATCTTCACTTTATCATCGTGGGGTTCTAATCTTCAACTCTAGAGCTAGTCAAACTGTATACAATTCCAGCGGTCACCTCTCACCCCAAAGACACCCCTTTTTGCTTAATATTTCTTTTTCCATTGTTCTAAAAAATCCCATTTCTCCAAATTGATAATGAACTTCCACATTCCGCGGACACAAAAGTAGGCCAGGTGTTTTGACCGATTTTATTAATCGTTCGTCTTGATGTCTTTTCACTTGTACCATGTCTGTTCCCTTTCTTTCTCTTATTATCTCTAAACTTATTCTTTCAAATAACAATTTCTATTGTTCGTGAAATTCGGTCAGGCGCGTTGGCCTAGATATCTCTTGACACCTGTTTTCGCTTATGACCGGCTTTTGCATTATCCATCTCTCCCTCTCTTTTTCTTTCTTTTCCTTTTTCTTTTTTCCTTCTTCTTCCCTTAGGATCGCCTAAATACAATTAGAGAATTATTCTCAAAACTCAATTATTCTTCGTCTAACAACTGGTTAATAAACCGAATAAAAATTAAATCATATTTCTACGAATATTTCTTTTTAGTTTTTCTAATAATGCAGGGTGCCACAATGAGACTCCTGCGAGGATGCTTCCCTGATAACTACAATCCTTGTCTACTGATATCTATCATACAAGTCCTCATAATATTCTTAATTCTTCCTTCCCCCTCCTTTAATCAGCAACCCTCTACTTTGAGTGGCCTTTGGGCCTTATATCAGGTGAAGCATAAGTAAAAAAAAAAAATCCATGGTTTCTATGAGCAAAAACAAGGTTTGTGATTTCATCTGGCATGTCCGCCATGAAAAAATATTTTCCATTTTAATTCAATCGAAACTGCGTATAATTTGTGTAGACATTGAAATTGTTGGATATTTTTTTTTTTACTAGAAAATTAATGTTGCATGGAGTGAATCAAATGAAAGTTTTAAAGAGGCACATCGAGAGAAAACGCAAGCAGAAGAACTTCCCATGCTACAATTCATGACTGTTTCTTTGGTGTTGGCATTCAGGAAAATTACTTGTCAGTTACTTTTTGGTAATTACTTTTGTCACTAATGTTTTAAATATGGTACATTTTACGAACAGTTCCCCGAACAAATGTCTTCTCAGAAGAAAACGCGTCACCAAGATTTTTTTTTTAAATTATATTGTTAACGGCCAAAATTCTTACGGCATTTTTTTTTCGGCGGGGGGGGGGGGTTGTTTAGGTAAGAATACATTTTATTTAAGTACGATTTGAAATATTTTTACTTTTAATTTTTAATATACTATATTTCTTTCAAGAACAATTAAATGTAATTAGAATCCCTTACAGTTTGTAGAATAATTAGCACATCAAGTATATTACGATTTTTTTAAAAAATTTATATTTAAATATTACTAAAGTAACGTTTTCATTTCTCGTACTTAAATAAAATGTATTCTTACCTAAATACCCACCTACCAAAAAAAAAAAAAAAATGCCGTAAGAATTTTAGCCGTTAACAATATAATTAAAAAAAAAAATCTAGACGATAGGCTTTTAACGGAAGTTAGATTTCATTGAAAAATACATCCCTTCCCACGACCCAAACGTAGCAATAACTGATACATTAAATTATAGACATATTGAAAACCCAGCCACCCCTGTCTAGAAAAATAGATTTATCTGTAACCTTAGAAACATGAATTTTGTTTTAGCTGTGTATTTAAAACCCAGTAATTTTAAAAAGTTACTCCAAAATTCGATTGAGGATGAAATTGAACTAATGTCTTTAATTTAATTGCAAAATTAAATTCGCGGCTTTTCGCATCTATTTTTGAAACATGGTTAGGACTGTGTAGCGAAAAAAAACATATTTTAAATAAATTAATTTATAATATTAATGCTCTGTAAATTTACATTGAGCACTATTTTGTAAAAATAAAAATATCTATAAGAACACCGGATTATATATCTTGCTGTTCTTTCTTTATATTATATATATATATATATATATATATATATATATATATATATATATATATATATATATTGTATTCGCCTTGTCTATGAGGTGATAAATACGTTTTGTGTTTTATTATTTAACCGACCTGCGCGCATAAATGCATCTGTTATTTATATCTGCCGTTACATACCTGTGATTACCTGTGATTACCTGTGTCTGCAACTTTGTTTATATTTCATATCTACCATTTATATCAGTTTGGGCATTGAAGAAAAGATACCAATGTCTGTAAACCATCCTCGGTTTTCGGCTTTGACGGCTTAAGGAAAGAACCAGTCGTAGAAATGAAAGCAGTCAATCCTGAAGACAGTTTCTACTGGCATTCCATAATTATCTGCTCGTTTGCTTCTAATACATAACGTCCCAGGGATGACGATAAACTACATCCAGCAGCAAGACTTCTGATCGGGAGATTGGAGGTTTCGAGAAGTGTGGAACTACCTCTTAATTGCTGTTGTTCCCAGGTCCATCTTGACCCGGGTTGGTAGCACCTGTTAGGGTAACCCGCTATAGGCTAATAGTGACTCCCAATCCCCACAAAATCAACAGGTTATTTTTATAGTAAAATGGCAATCAATACAGTACTAAAAATTTATAAAAATATAAGTAATACCTTTTTTTTTTTATAAAAACATTACCAACAATACACTTTTGTTTTAAATTACCAGCAATATATTTTATGATCTACAATCTCTATGACTAAAATGACTACCTTTTACCATGTAAGTATAAAATGTTATACAGAATATTTAGATTTTGGCGTTAAATAACCCTCAGAGTTTTATATGCCAATAAATAAAATCAACCAACCAACAAATATGTATATTTACAAAAGCTGAGTATCATCTACCATGTATTCAATTGTGAAAGCAGAATAACATATATCATATTTTTATTACTTCATAACTCCCAAGAAAATTAATTTTTTGTATTAAATGACCCATAAGGAGTTGATGTGCCGTAAAGCAAAACAATCTAATACATAATAAGAACCATAAACGTATGAAGACACCGGCATATATGTTATCTACTATTAACGACAATGAAAGAACCAGTGTAACATCTCAGAGTATTCGCCCTGCACAGAGCAAAGCCGACGTTATTGTAAGTTTTATTGTTTTTATATCCGGCTTATAAGTTAGGTTAGGTCAGTTTATAGCCGACCGGTTATAAAATGAGCAAGTCTAAAATATATCTACCCAAGACAGAATATATCCCCTCTTTTTACTAAAGTAGTTTTCTAAACAGTTCTCCTCCCTACCAATTTTTTCTCTGGGTCGCATTTTCGGAATGAAAATTTGCTCGCGATTCATCAAATTTTATGTGATAAAAAGAACATTTAAAAAAAAACAAACAAACAAAAAAAAAACGGTGAAAGGCTTAAAGGGAGATAATCACGGATTCGAAGTCTGATTATTATCATTGATAACGCTCTTCTCCAATTTGCGCACTCTAATTACAATATTCTTAATAATTGATATAAAGAAAAAATATCACAATGATAAAATCGGTCAATAATTATTTATAACTATATATACTGGCATTCATGTATGCAATTACATGTAATCCATAATAATATTTTAAATTTTGAAACCATATTTATTTTTGGCATATCATTGATTCTATTTCAATCATTCCGCCTCACCTGCTATCCTCGTCCACTGCACCTATGAGGCGCGCTGCACCGTTTATGAATTACTGATTTAGAATAAGATGCAACAAAACATCTGCAGCATTGATGCCATAATTTTGAAACAGTAACGATAGATGCATGACATCGATATGGGAACTGAAATCTTTCGAGCCTATTTAAGAACTTGGCCTATGTCATTAGGTTAGTATTTTGCTTGTGCAGCACCTTATGGTGTTAGACAAATGTATTCCTAGCGCAGCCTATTCCATGTTAACTACTGATTCTCCTATACTAAATTTGTTATAACTGATACATACGTTGATGTAGATTAGAGTTTATTAATTCCACCGCTAATTAAATTTTAATCTTTCGCGCGCATTTTTAATTTAGGATGCCTACTAATACGCGTCTTGTACACCAATCCGTTAGTGCTCTAAGTTTGATTTTCACAAATGACCCACTACTTTAGCCTTGTGTCAGACTAACCACCACCCGGCAATTAATAATAGATTTGTTAATGCCATAAGAAATGTGTGTCACTTTTCTGGATACCAAACTCGAGATTATCTAGACTATACCATAAAATTATTTTACTTCTTATGCTCGAGGCTTGGGTTTAGTTTGTTTTACGGCACATCAATCGCAATGGGCTATCAAATGCCGATAAGATATTTAGAATAGATTCGATGTTTGTTTAGAGGCATATCAACTCCTTATGGGTCATTTAATGTCGAAATTTAATTTTGGGTCTATTAGTAATTTCTTTTACAAAAATGTATTGCTGGGATTATATTTTTTTCAAAAATGTATTGCTGGTAATATTTTAAAAAAATATATTGATGGCAATATTTTTTCTTATAAATGTATAGCTGGTAATATTTTTTTTAAAAATATATATTGCTGGTAATATTGTTTCGCAAAAATCTATAGTTTGTAATATTTTTTTTTAAATGTATAACTAGTAATATTTATTCTCAAAAATGTAATCCTGGTAATAATTCTTCTCAAAAATATATAGCTGGTAATATTTTTTTTTTAAAAATGTATTGCCGGTAATATTTTTAAAGAAAATGTATTGCTTGTAATATTTTTTTCTCAAAAACGTGGAGCTAGTAATAGTTTTAAAAAAATATATATATTGCTGGTAATATTGTTTCTAAAAAATGTATAGCTGTTAATATTTAAAAAAAAATGTATAGCTGGTAATATATTTTTCAAAAAATATATAGCTGGTAATATTTTTTCTCAAAAATGTATAGCTAGTAATATTTTAAAAAAAATGTATTGCTGGTAATATTTCTTCGACAAAAAAAATGTATAGCTTGTAATATTTTTTCTCAAAAATGTATAGCTCGTAATATTGTTTTTAAAGAAATGTATTGCTGTTAATATTTTTAAAAATGTATTGCTGGTAATATATTTTTTCTCAAAAATGTATAGCTGGTAATATTTTAAAAAAAAATGTATTGCTGGTAATATTTAAAAAAATGTATTGCTGGTAATATTTTTTCTCAAAAATGTGTACTTGGTATTATTTTTTTAAATGTATTGCTGGTAATATTTCTTCCTAAAAATGTATTGCTGGTAATATTTAAAAAAAATGTATTGATGGTAATATATTTTTTTCAAACATTTATTACTAGTATTATTTTTTTCCAAAAATGTATTATTGGTAATATATTTTTTCTCAAAAATGTATTGCTGGTAAAATTTTTCTCTTCAATTATGTATTGCTGGTAATTATGTATTGCTGGTATTTTGACTATAAAACATCTATTTTTATAATTTCATAGTGTTTTGACGCCATTTTGGTGGGTAACTATTTGCCCATTGCTGGTATCCTAACAAGTCCTTCCACACCAGGCCAGGGTGGAACAACAGCAGTTAAAAGGTCGTTCCACGTTCCTTAAAACCTGCTTTGCTGCCGGATGTAATTCATCGTCATACCCTGAACTTTGTTTACCCTTCAACAGAGTAGCAGTCGTCGTATTCTGAAGTACCAGCCGACAGGGTTTTCTGATGTTGGGTCAACGTTAAATGTTTGGAAAACTGAGAATTTTGTACGAAGGAAGCCGAAAAGTCTAGTCAATAACGCGCGATCAAATTGGAAGGCTTCCGCCTGCTCATATGCGGTTATCGCCACCGAATGCTCAGCTTACTCTTTTGAGCGGGTGTACAGATCCATCCTCAGTCTCGCCTTACCAATTGCGGTAACCTCTCCGCCCACCGATTCTCACTGTCGCCTGTACTCACCCGAAATCTTTCCATTCAGATAAACCCTAGTTCCGCATTCCGTTTAGAAACAGTGACATGTCATAAAGAAGTTGTCGCATAATATCCTGTCTTTATATAAGAGGCGAAAAAAATATAAGGAAAATGTAAAAAAAACGTTTTGAAAAGTAAAAATAAGTAAAAGAAAATGAGGGATAAAAAACAAATATACCAAAGGAGTTAAAGGAAAAAAACAAAACAAAACAAAATGGCGGGCAATGATATAAGTAGATTGAAATAGAAACTTATCAAAGAAGGTGCCAGAGAACTATCTTACAGCTCTGAGGCCTTTGAGATTAAAGTCTTTGATTCAATCTGTAATCAGGACTGCAAATCGCGTTGTATTCTTCGCCTCCACTCGATTGCAAGTTTTCTTTTCTGCCCCTCAGCGATTCCGGGTGTGCCGTTCTTATGCAATTCCCTGATTACGTCTCTCACTGTTTAGCGCTGCTCATACGGAGACGTCTCTAAATTCCACATCAAAGTTTGATTGGTGTAAAAGAGGTTAGGGAGGAAGACTGATTCGGATCGTTTCCAATTTCGTTTGGAAATTTGGGCAGGGAGGGTCGGATTTTTCACATCTAACTTTTCTTTTGCTTTAAACTCCTGTCTCTGAATTTTTTTTCCTCAAATTTATTTATTTATTTATTTTTAGTTTCTGATTCGAAAGCAAGACTGTCTCGAGGAATGGCTCTCCCAGGTTAGAAAAATTCAAATATAATTACCACGCGTTTTAGTGTAAAGGGGGAATTCGAATCAATATATTCAATCTGTGGCTAGGATGGGATATAACCTAACGGGTTACAACTCCAAAATGGCATGCGTTGCGGGTGGCTTGACGGTTAACAACACTGAAAATGGAATCAGCAAGCCGTGCAGCTGAGATAGATAGTGTTTCACTTCGCAATAATGTCTTCTCCCACCACAAACGTACAAAATAGCAGGGTAGGTTATGTCTTCTGTTATTGGTTGTCAAACAATCTAAATGGTTAGCGGCTCGGATTGAGGAATCGGTGAGCCGAGTTTCAATTCTAGTCGAGTTCGTTACATTGAATTATGTGCCAATACCCTTGGGAAAGATATGAATCAATCTCTTCTCTACCCGGCTATGGGTAAAATAGCAGGATATATTCTCCTTGGGTGTCAACCAGTCTAGGAGAAGTAAACTGAATTCAAACCGAATCACATTATCTTAAAAGTGTGTATATACTTGCGACCCAGGACGATTTTTGAATCCAAATTCCCACTGAAACTCCGAAGTCCAGTGAAGTTCATTTCATTCACTTACGTGTTGATACCCTTGGGAAAGGTATGAATCCATCTCTTATCCTCCCATAGCTATGAGTAAAATAGCAGAACAGACTGGGTTCTATAGCCTTGTGTGGCAACGAGTCTAGGAGAAGGAAAATTCTGAATTCAAACAGAATGGCAGTATGTATATACATGCGGCTGGGGATCGCTTGTGAATACAATTTCCAACTGAAACTCCTACAATGAATTTGCACGTTCGAACGAATATGGCCTCTGTTACACTTGGCTTGCTTTCGTTCGGATACACTGGGTTCGTTTGACGGAATGGGTTCATTCACCGGGTTGAAAGCCGCAAAAAGTACAAGTAGTAATCGTAAATATGGATGAAAAGACGAGCGTCGTATGTGTGAGTAGCAAGTTCAATACAGCAAAGTCTATTAGTGAAACCAAAAGAGCCTCTGTGTAGGTGCAGACCAATGCTCGACCAGGGCTGAGGTTGATTAAATTAACGTCTATATCTTGGATCATTTAATGTCGACTAGCTATTTTATGAACAAAAATTACAATATAATTAATAGTTAGGTTCGCATAGATCAAATTTACACTAGTGTCAATAGGTAGGCATGGATCCAGTTTACATTTGGTTCAAAATGTAGACATAAGTCCCTATTTACACGAGTGTCAAATAAAGAAGACATAGATATGGTTTACACTTGAGTCAATAGGCCGCTTTACACTTGAGTCAATAGGCCCGCTTTACACTTCAGTCAATAGGCCCGCTTTACACTTGAGTCAATAGGCCCGCTTTACACTTGAGTTAATAGGCCCGCTTTATACTTGAGCCAAAAGTAATTATTGATCCAGTTTTTACTTAAGTTTAAAAGTAGACATAAGCCCAATTTTAACTAGGCTGAAAAATGTGGCCACTGCTACGTCTTTCACTTGAGTCTAATGTTAGACATTAGACGAGTTTTTTTTAAATCTATTAATATTTTATTGCTAGTTTTACTCCATCTTATTATTGTTGCTTTTTAGATGAAGCATTTTTACTATTATTATTTTATTGCTAGTTTAGTCTTATTTTGACATTTTTAGATGAGCCTTTTTTATTAATTTTATTGCTAGTTTTACTCCATCTTATTATTGTTGCTTTTTAGATGAGTTTTTACTATTATTATTTTATTGCTATTTTATTCCATCTCATTATTGTTGCTTTTTAGATGAAGCTTTTTACTATTATTATTTTATTGCTAGTTTTACTCCATCTTATTATTGTTGCTTTTTAGATGAAGCCTTTTTACTATTATTATTTTATTGCTAGTTTTACTCCATCTTATTATTGTTGCTTTTTAGATGAAGCTTTTTACTATTATTATTTTATTGCTAGTTTTACTCCATCTTATTATTGTTGCTTTTTAGATGAAGCCTTTTTACTATTATTATTTTATTGCTAGTTTTACTCCATCTTATTATTGTTGCTTTTAGATGAAGCCTTTTTTACTATTATTATTTTATTATAGTTTTACTCCATCTTATTATTGTTGCTTTTTAGATGAAGCCTTTTTACTATTATTATTTTATTGCTAGTTTTACTCCATCTTATTATTGTTGCTTTTTAGATGAAGCCTTTTTACTATTATTATTTTATTGCTAGTTTTACTCCATCTTATTATTGTTGCTTTTTAGATGAAGCCTTTTTACTATTATTATTTTATTGCTAGTTTTACTCGATTTTATTATTGTTGCTTTTTAGATGAAGCCTTTTTACTATTATTTTATTTTTTACTCCATCTTATTATTGCAATGAAGCCTTTTTACTATTATTATTTTATTGCTAGTTTTACTCTTATTGTTGCTGCTTTTTAGATGAAGCCTTTTTACTATTATTATTTTATTGCTAGTTTTACTCCATCTTTTTATTGTTATTTTTAATAGAAAATTATAAGTCAGTTCACTCTTAAAACACTTTGAGCAAACGATATACCCCAAAATAAAGTCACTCAAGAAGGGACTTGGACTTGGATCCTACACTACTCAATCGTTTGCAAGCATACTCTTTGATCTTGTCTCATAATTTTGATTCCGGAGTGAAAGGTGATGCGCAACTTTCACTTTACTTCATTTTCCTTTGCAAATGGCCATCAAACAGCGCTCACCTTTCACTGATTGTGGATGTAATGTTTTTGTAAAGTAAAAGTGCAAAATTATTTTAATAAAACTGAATCAGTTGAAAATGAGGCATTTATTGCATCATTTTAATTCACCCAAGTTCTATCCAGCTACTTAAAAGAGGATTTAGTCCTTACCAGCAAGAGTTTTTCTAAGGAATTTTAACAGGAATTGTTGATTCTATCTGTTTTCGTTAACGATTAAGTATCTTTCATTTTCGAGTTATTTATAGAAACTGCAATGGGAGTATTTCAAGCGATTATCTTTAACACTTTAAGCCCTGCGTTCTTGAATATTTTTAATCCTTCTGCCTGAGCTCTTGAGTGAAATTTCGAAAATAACTGCTATGTAATATTTCACGGTAGATATAAAAATAGTTACAAGTGTTTACCCACCGTTCAACGGGTCGCTGAGCATTAAGTCAGAACGGTTCAATCGGTGGCTGGGCATTACGTCATTTTTCTCTGCCACCGGTAAAGCGGTGGTCAGGGCTCAAAGAGTTATGAAAGATTTTCAATTTGGTTTTTGAATAAATCAGAAATTTTAGAAACTTGGAAGAACAATTGAATGTACAGTTAATTTTTTTGTCATTTAGATTGTTCCGTAGAGAGCGGACCACCTGAAAACCCGACGGAGCCAAGCCAGTGGAATGCAGTGTTCCTCATTTCAACTGCTTAGTCTTTTGCAATGCTTGTTTTGCAACATGCGATCCTGAGTTGTCGTGGCGGGGAGAATCTCAGCTTTCAGATTTGCGAAAATCGGCCGTTTGAATAGAAACCAAGTCTCTTCAAATGCAGAAATCCAGTGGCGATAATCGATTTTCAAACCCTTAGCAATCTCGTCCGTCGAAACCTTGAGCTTATTCTCCACGATGGCCAGCAGAAAGTCTTTATCGACGTCGGAAGGTCAGCCGGAGCGTGGTTGATCGTTTAGGTTCAAATCACCCTGATGGTTCAAATAAACATTCTGAATATCTTTTGTAACAGTTCCGACGCTTATTCCTTTCCGGAACCATCATCATCATCATCATCATCATCATCATCATCATCATAATTTCCTTGACTTTTGTAATCGTAGGGGGGGGGGATCCAAGGGCAGAAGCCATATTGAATCTCCTCCACAACGGTCTATCAACGGCAGCAATCAGAAGTTCTGGTATAATCATACCTTTCCATTGTTTGGCATTGTCCAACCAGTTTTTGCATTAATGTCCTCTCCTACGTCCACCATCAACGGTGCCTTGCATGATCGACTTGTACAGGTTGTCGTGCCTTGTAATGTGTCCAAACCACGCCATTCTTCTCCGTTTGATAATGGCGATAAGAGGTACCTGGTGTCCCACAAATCTTTCAACCCTTTTCCAAACAAACTCATTGGTTTTATGTACTCAATAGAAATGCCAGGGAGTTTTCTCATGCGTTTGTTCTCAAACGTTGGATCATTCTCTCTGTTTCTTTACAGAATACACGGGACATACAATGGTGAAATTGAAATTTTTCATCCTCCATCTTTAAGGCATCCATTTGTGGACAAAAAGTCAAAATTCAACAAAGTCTGACACGCAAATGAACGCTTAAAGAAATCTTTACCAAAACAAACACCGGTGTTAGGTTACGGTCGTTTTATGATAATAATAAATACAGCGCACAAACCTTTGGAGTGATGTGATGATAATTAATATATATATATATATATATATATATATATATATATATATATATAAAAAAAAATTATAACAAATATGTTATAAAATCACTACAAAAATAGCCATTTTGTTTCAACACTCTCGGTGTCTTATCAAGTGATGATGTTGAGTGTAAAATAAATGGTTTTAAAAGTTTCAAATTAGCAATCCTTCACAAGGGGAAAACGTTGTTACAAAAGGTAGATTGACCAATCAAAATACAAGTATAGGAAAATTCAAAACGCTTGACAACGAAGTCATGTTATAATATCTATTCAGATGTTTAAAATATAGGTAATATTAAAAAAGAATTTATTCCAACCAATAATTACTAAATTATATAATAAAATTTAATATTAAAATTAAAAACTGCTAATTTCAAAATCAAAACTTAATCGCTATTAAGTTTACAACTATAAAATTATTGAGGAGAAAAGAAGAAATATGTTATTCAATTTATTTCTTCATTGAAGTTACTTTAGCTAATTTCATATCCGGTCCCTTGACAATGTATACATTTTAATCCTAAGAGTGTGTGAATGGGGTCCTAAACTCACGCGTAAAACAAACGCAATCAGATTCTAATATATATATATATATATATATATATATATATATATATATATATATATATATATATATGTCGGCAATTTCAGTAGCAGAAGACATAACCTATCTTGATATTTTGTACATTTGTGGTGGGAGAGGGTATTATTGCGAAGTGAAACATAATCTATCTCAGCTGCATGGCTTGCTGATTCCATTTTCAGTTGTTAACCGTCAAGCCACCTGCAACACATGTCATTTTGGAGTTGCAATCCGTTAAATTATTTTATGTTAAAACTATTGAATATGAATATATCCAAGGGCCATTCTTTGGAGAAGACGACAGATCCATTGGAGTCATTGAACACAAAGACGAAACAAAGTACAAAGCCTTGAAACAGAAATATAAAAAAGGTAGAGAAAAGAATCAACCCCGTGAATTACATACTATCAGCTTACTCGTTTTTTTTTTTGTTGTTAATTGTCTAAGATGAGTATCGTTTTTGTAGAATTTGATGACATTACTTCCGGTCTCCGCTTTCTTTTTCTGATGAAGACAACAAACGGGTCCGGTAGCCGAAATACATTATTGCAGTAACATTTCAGTAATTACAAAAAACAAAAAAAAAAAAAAAAACAAACAAAAAAAAAAAACAAAAAAAAAAAATGCCGGATGGTATGGTGACCGAAAGACATATATACTTTCATTAGTATGAAAAAAAAAGGTTGGAATCAGATGCGGTGTGTGTAGAAAACATGAAAAAAAAAAATAAGAGCAGCTGTCAGTCGGAAAAGAAGGAACGGTAAACCTGAATAAATGAAGACCAGGAAGGAAAAACGAAAAAGAAATCGTGGTGATGAGTTGGAGGAACAAATGTAAGTAAAAAAAAAACAAAAAAACAAACAAACAAAAAACGCAGACGCCAAGTGCAAAAGAGAAATAAAATTACAGGCCCTTGTACTCATCTAAGAAGGTTTAATCGGCGAGAAAGCGAATAACGGATAATCGGAGTGAAGGGCGAATGAGTGAAGGTGGCGTTGATTCCTGCACAAATCGGGAACGAAAAAAGACACGCTCCAGCGTTCTCTCAAAATAAAAAAAAATAAAATAATGCAATAAATACATAAGTAAATAAACAAATACATTGTTTCTCGCATGGACCTCTATACGAGCGTCTTTGGTAAGACGTTAAACTACATCCGCGTCATGGGTAAGACGATAAACTACATCCAGCAGCAAGGCCTCTGATCAGGAGGTTTTGAGGATCGTGAGACCACCTCTTAATTACTGGTGTTCCCAGGTCCACCCTGACCCAGGGTGGTAGGACCTGTTAGGGTCCCAGCTATGGGCAAATAGTTAACTATAACCAACAATACATTTTTGAAAAAATTTATTACCACCAATACAATTTTGAAGAAAAAATATTACCAGAAACAGATTTTTGACAAAACAAATTATTACCAGCAATAAAAAATGTAACCATTAAATAACCCATTGAGGTTGATATGCCGCGAAACAAAATAAACCAAACCAATCTAAACCAAAGAATACATATTGTATTCATACAAATCTATCCTAAAAATGTTGTCGGCATTAAATAACCCATTGAGGTTGATATGCCGTAAAACAAAATAAACCAAATCAATCTAAACCAAGGAATACATATTCTATTCATACGAATCTATCCTAAAATGTTGTCGGCATTAAATAACCCATTGAGGTTGATATACCGCAAAACAAAACAAACCAAACCAAACCAAACCTCTATACAAAAGGCATTAGAAACATTATGAATAAAAAGGCGCGTTATTATTAATCATTGACTGGTATTGACTATCATGTTAATTATACTACCCTTTTTTAATGATGAATATAACAATGCCGTCGATCTACGGCACTGAATACACAGCCTAAGATCGAAAATAATGCCGGGAGTTCCGGAAGATCACTAAACAAATTTTGAAAAGAAGCTAAGCATCAGTGCCTACCATTATAAATGACCCCCGATGTCATCTCATCCTCTTCGAACATAACTAAATTATTCGCCTCGATCTTTGCCTTAAATTCAACATTAGATGACAAAGGATATCTCCTTCCAGACGTCCCGCGTCTCACTAAACATAATCTAAGTAAGATTTCATTACAATCCGGAAAATATGAAGACTTATCAAAACTCTTAAACCGAAGAAGGCCAGCGCCCCACCCCAAAAAATTACCTGTGGTTATCCTTAAGAATAGTAACCAAGAGTTATCCCCAACCGTAGCGAAATGTTTCATGCCTTTGTACTTTGTTTCGTATTTGTGTTCAATGACTTATCTGTTGTCTTCTCTAAAGATAGACCAGAATGGCCCTTGGATATATTCATATTCAATAGTTTTAACATAAAATAACTTAACGGGTTGCAACTATAAAATGACATGCGTTGCAGGTGGCTTGACGGTTAACAACATTGAAAATGGAATCAGTAACCCGTGCAACTGAGATAGATTGTGTTTCACTTCACAATAATGCCTTCTCCCAACACAAATGTACAAAATATCAGGACAGGTTATGTCTTCTGCTTTTGAAATTGCCGATATATATATATATATATATATATATATATATATATATATATATATATATATATATATATATTTCTAGTATCTGTCTATTTTTTCTGAGATGAGGTATTATGCACACTATTTTCATTATTCAAACTATTGTCCTCTTCTTTGTCGCCAATATTTATTACAACGAAACGTTCTAATCCGAATAATGTAAATAGTGTATATATTTTAATTATCATATCACTCTAAAGGTTTGTACCCTATTATAAAACGACCGTAACTTAACACTGGTGTTTGTTTTGGTAAAGATTTCTTTAATCGTTTATTTGCGAGTCAGACTTTGTTGAATTTTGACTTTTTGTCCACAAATGGATGCCTTAAAGATGGAGGATGAAAAATTTCACCTTCACCATTGTATGTTCCGTGTATTCTGTAAAGGTGTCAAGTGTAAGCGTTCTTTTCCCTCACAGTATAGACCCATCAGTCTCGTCTATGTCATTATCAAACACTTTAAAGCTATAATCAACCTTTTGAGCGACAAGTAGTACGGATTTCAATCTGTCCGGTCCACTGCTGATATCCTTAGTGAGGATCTTGACAACAAATACATCTCATGTATAATCGTATTAGAGATTTCAAAGGCTTTTGACAAGGTGTGACATAAGGAGTTACTGCTCAAGCTCTCTAGCTAGGGATTATCTGGAAGAGGTTTTTCAGCTATGAAGTCTTTCCTAACGATTAGGTCCTTGAAGGTAGTTGTTAATAGCCAGTTCTCTAAGTCCCAGTCGATCAACGTAGGCGCTCCCCAAAGTTCGCTTCTGAGTACAACCCTCTTTCTCCTTTATATAAATGATTTACCGAAGAGTATAGTCTATGTTCATAATACAACGGTATACGGATTACACTTCCAAGACTCTAGATGACCAGAGATTGACAGCTGATCTGTCCTCTAAGCTAGCTCTTGCAGCTCAGTGGTGGTGGGGGGACTGGCTGATCGCATGTCTTGAAAACCAAACTAATGACCTTCCACCAAAGCCGATCGGACACAGCACTTTCACCAATCGTGATTAACGAATATTCGTTCAAGGAGGTTTTGTGCCCTGATCGTCTCTTGGGATTTAACTCAATCCAGACCTCAAGTGGAACTCGTACATATTCATTGCTAAAAATGGTCGACTCCCCCTGCTATTCTCTACCTTTACAAGAGCCAGATCAGGCTGAAAATTGACTACAGCTGTCATATATGAGCGGTGGGGGTGTGTCCAGTTTTCAATTTCCACCCTCGATAGGACACAAAAACGTCACCACGTACTTGTAGGCGACGAATTACTCTCCATTCAGTAACCCCTTTCTCAAAGACGAGACGTCGTAAGTCTCTCGCTGTTCTATGGCTATTTCCATAGAAAATCTTCAAATTAACTACGCTTTTTACTTCGACCAGGCATAACCATTACGGCTAAGGCCCACCATGTAGTGAACCACTCTCATTCTCCTTACAATTCATTGGTGAGAAGTAAGTCCCACTCAAGCAGTTTCTTCCCACGAACCAATACCTTGAGGAACTGAGTCCCAAGAGTTTGCTTCCTCGATCACTAAAATCTTAACCCGTTCAACCGTTATATTTCAAACATATCCGCATAAACTGTGCCCCTTATCTCTAATCCCCTACTTCAAGCGGCTCCCGGGCCTTGTACAGCGTGAACACGACTGCAAAATAAAAGGAACATTTTTTTGTCGTTAAATGCCGTAAGCTGTGAAAATCTACATAATTTCGATGTTAGCGTCTGTGTTTATCTGTTCTTGTTCACTCACTACAAGACCTAAGAGCCACTCAAGGTAGAGATTTACTGAATGGTGTTGTCGTAAGAGCGTAAAAGGAGGAAGTTAGAAATGCATATTATGAGGATATGTAGGCTAGATAAAAATTTACCCTAGACTTGAAGAGCTTGACATTGTACCGATCGAGGAAACACCCGCTTGGGAGTCGATTCCACAATGTAACAGTTCTTGGGAAGAATCTCTCTGACTGGAACTTCCTGTTTCCTGATGGAATACGAAGAGAAGGAGGATTCTTCGACTCTGTGTATGGTGTGTATGCAGTAATCTACACGCGAAAGTACATTAATGGGAAATCAGGGTCCTCATTTTGGATGTCTCTTTCGAAGATGAACCCCTCCTTGATATGGACCACAAGCCCATGTTCATGTCGATTTATATATATAACAAAATAGATAGAATTAATATATAACCCCATATATAAAGCTCTACTCGCATTTCTCAGCACACAAGACAGACATGATTGCGGAGATGTTGAGGTCTCATTCTTATACACCCATACTAATATATTCACTTACAAACATCATACACACTCCCAAAGAACTAAAAGATAACATATACTTAACACACACGCATCCTCTTCCCAACAACCAATAAAACTGTGAAAATGACCGCGAAAAGAATTCTGAATCTTCCGAGCATCTATCTTAAAAAAAAAACAACTTAAAAGAAGCCGTCTGACCATCACAAAGACTGGGCAAAATCAACGATAAAAACAAATGAAAACTACAGATAAAGTTCATTTTCTGCAGAAAGTCATTCATTACTGTAGTTGGCCTGCTACTAAGAAACAGATTTTTTTCTCCTGATGATGACCATGTTGACCGAAACTAGTCGAGGAACTTCATTGAAAAATAAAACAAAAATATTAAAATACAACCCAGTGTGTCTGAAAGTTTAAATTTTTAATATTTTTTATTGTTCAAAATACACACACACACATACATATATATATATATATATATATATATATATATATATATATATATATATATATATATATATATATATAAAAAAAAAGCTCAAACACTAATATTCCATGGTTATAATTTATTACATTAGAATCTTAATCACGATTCAATTCATCAGACCTCCAAATTCAAATTCAAATTTTTTTGAATTTGTAGGTCTGATGAATTGAATTAGTGTTTGAGCCTTTTCTATTATATTCTTTCTCTGTCCTGGGCATTGAATTCTCTACCTGAATTTTGTCCTCTTGAAATTTATATATATATATATATATATATATATATATATATATATATATATATATATATATATATATATATATATATATATATATATATATATATATATATATATATATATATATGTGCGTGTGTGTGTCTGTGTGTGTGTGCGTGTGTGTGTGTGTGTAGACATTGAAGTTAACACCCAGAAGCAACATTCTGTTTCTTGTTTAAACAATTGCGTTTATGCATGAAGCAGACTCTTTTGACAAGTTTGGTTTTTTTCTTTTTTTTAATTTTTGTGTTAACATTATTAGACAGACAATCCTTGTCTGATTTTTTTAATGAAACATACACCGACGTGAAACTGATGTCTAAATAAACAAGGTATATATATATATATATATATATATATATATATATATATATATATATATATATATGCCTGTGTGTGTGTAACATTTTAAGAAGTAATCGTTGCCGTCAATCCTAATGGAAACTAAATGTTGAAACATGTCAGAGAGCGATGATGACGACGGTCGTGTCAATCATTCCATCGGCGGAGACGATTGCAAGTGACATGTCACTCACTTGTCAGAGATGTGCTGAAAAGTCTACGAAACGCTTTATACACATGCCACCGGTTGACATATGGCAGAACAGCTGAGATCGCTTCTGAAGACAAAGAAGATAAGTTTGTAAAAATCTCTAGCGTGCAACCTGTAAACTTCGCTGCCGGCATAGGAAAGAAAAAAGCAAAGAAAAAACAATAAAAAACAAAAACAACAACAAGCGTTTGTTTATCGTAACACGCCAACAGACACAAGCCTCATGTGAATGCTTCCTAATGGTTTACGTTAAGCGTTTTCTTGTTATAAACGATGTGTAGGTGGTGTAGGTGATAACGAATGAGAATTCGAAGACCTAAGTTCAAATTCCGCTCGATTTATGCGCAAATATCCTCAAGAAATGTATGAATGCGCATCTTCTTCTCTCTCTCTTTTAAACATGGTTTAAACAGTAGGATTTGTATCTTGAAAATTGTTAATGCAAAGTTCGTTTACAAAAAAATAAATCCTACTATATTTGTGCTTGTCTCCCTTCGTCATTTCGCACGACCGTTATGCCTCGCCAATAACTCATAAATAATGAACTCTTCCATTTTAATTGCGTGGAACGAAGGGAGCATACACTATTTTGTCTCAGTGAGAAAATGAAAGAAAGTAAACTAGAAAAACGGGGAGATAGAAGTGTTTAATGACTGTTTCATTTAAACCGAAAAAGAAATTGTCGGTTTAAAATATTTTCCTTTATACCCCCTTACTTCTTAAAATAACAACCAACATTCATATTTATGAATTTATACAATATTTTGTCAAAGTTTTTAAGCTCAGATATTTAACGATGCGATAAGGGAATTCCTACGGACTATTTTATTGCGGTAGAACTCACCATGACCTTACCCAATCATTAACTTAAGAATTAAGATTCATCAGAAAATTCAAACAGGAAGACCGAAATTTTCACGGTTTAAAACTAGTAAATATGTTTCGGCCTTAAATAATCCACAAAGGGTTGGTAAACCGTAAAAAACAAACCAATCATTCTGAATGCTAACAATTTCCGTTTGTGTTTATCAATTTTATACTTAAAAATAAAATACAATTATACGTTATTTAAATGAATATTCACCATTATTTGAAATGACTTGTTACCATATCAGCCAGCTCTTCGATACCTCCTAGGCTTAAGCCCAGATCACTTTGAAAGTTAAGCAACATCGAAGCTGGTCAGTACCTAGATGAGTGACTGCTTGGGAATATCAGGTGCTGTAAGCTTGGATGTGCGGGGGTGTAATAGATAATGGAACGGAATTGTTAATCGGAGAATCGCGTTTCAATTCTTCCCGTTGGCTTCGTTATAATTCCTTTCGCGCAAATACCTTTGGGGAAGATGCAAATCCATCTCTTCTACATCCCCCCATCTATGGGTTAATTAATAAGACTTGTATCACTAAACCGTAAATAACCTGCAAGGAGTTGATAATCAGTAGAAAACCAATCAATTAATCAATCAATTCGTTATCTTCTGAGGAAAATCCCACAGGATTGGATGCGAAAACATTTTTTTGAAAAAGTTTTCGACGAACTCTTGAAGGTGGTTTTCATTAAAGAAAAATGTTTCCCATCAAAGCCGTTGATAGCGAAAGCAAACGGTAAAAATCGGTGCCAGTTTAGATAAATATCGCCGTTGCATTAGAACAGAATCCAATCATTGCAATTGTTTCCCTCTGTTTTCTTTCTGTGGAGGAGAACAATACGGTTTTCTATTGACAAGCGTGGGATAATTTTGACTAAATTTTGATGGACACGTTGCCACTACTGGATATATAAATGTGCACTTAGTACTTCATTTCTTTGTAAGAACTCTAAATGAATAATGGCCCGACTCTGCAACACCTCGCACAACATTACCTGTCTTCTATGGAGCTCAGCTTTTGGGTTCGGTTGGGAAGAGTAATCCGCTTCAATCGACTGCCTTTTCCGATGAACCTTGTTGTATGCAACCCATTTTTCATCGCCTATCCTGATATCTTTAAGGGACAGTTAGGGAGGTGCATTCGTTATTACAGTTGATTCCTAAAAAACGAAATTACTCATGACTCAAACTAATAATATCATAGTACCCGTAAAAATTTAAGCATTACTTATATATAGATCGGTATTTCTGACGAGAGTCATGCTATCTAAACACTATTCAGGATGAAATTGTCACCTGACGTCACCTCTGCTTAAGATCAGTATAATATCTATGTTCTTGGAATACTGTAAAAGAAGTTGGATTAGTGGACAGAAGTATAACGTTTAAAACAATTCATATGAGAATTAACTGAATAATTCAGTTCCTGATTTTTTTCCGATTTTACACGAATTCTATGGACGATTAATCTCTGCTTTGTTTGTTTTTTTAATGATACCACGTTTTCAGTCATTGGTCGTCCCCTCCTTTCCATAAATCGTATTATTGAATATTAATCTGAAAAATTACAAAGAATCATGCGAGTTCGTCATCATTTGAGTTGAGATTCTTTAGTTCTATTTCTTTTTATTGTTCTATTTTATTAATTGTATTAAAACAATTTGTTAACTCTTTGTTAATTCAGTCATTCTTGACGCGACTATTCTCTTTCAGTCAGGCTTTTTAGGGGACATTTTGAGCTCGCTATATTTTTAGTCATTCATTTTATTCTGGGACATTTATTTATTTTCATATTACATTCCTTTTTTTACTTTCTTTTTTCTTTCTTCCTTCACCGCAGATTTTATTTATTCTTTTTCCGAATACAGTTCATTCTTTCAAACTTCTTTCTTTCTTTCTTTTTTTTTTCTTTCTTTTTTCTTTCTTTTCTTTCCTCCTTTTCTTTCTTTATTTCTTTCTTCTTAAGGCTTTCATTCATTTTTTATTTTCTTTCTTTACATTCCTTTTTTTTTCTTTCTTTCTTTTCTTTTTCTTTTCTTTTCTTTCTTTTCTTTTCCTTCACCTTTCTTTTCTTTCTTTCTTTCAGATTTTATTTATTCTTTTTCCGAATACACTTTACATTCTTACTCCTTAAACTCCTTTTCTTTCTTTCTTTCTTTCTTTCTTTCTTTCTTTCTTTCTTTCTTTCTTTCTTTCTTTCTTTCTTTCTTCTTGCATTCCTTTTCTTTCTTTCTTTCTTTCTTCTTGCATTCCCTTTCTTTCTTTCTTTTTCTTTCTTCTTATATTCTTTCTTTCTTTCTTTTTACATTCCTTTTCTTTCTTTCTTTCTTTCTTTCTTTCTTTCTTTCTTTCTTTCTTTCTTTCTTTCTTTCTTTCTTTCTTTCTTTTTCTTTTCTTTTGCATTTTTTCTTTTTCTTTCTTTTTCTTTCTTTTCTTTCTTTCTTTTTAAATTCCTTTTCTTTCTTTCTTTTCTTTCTTTCTTTCTTTCTTTCTTTCTTTCTTTCTTTGTCTTAAATTCCTTTTCTTTCTTTCTTTCTTTCTTTCTTTCTTTCTTTCTTTCTTTGTCTTAAATTCCTTTTCTTTCTTTCTTTCTTTCTTTCTTTCTTTCTTTCTTTCTTTCTTTCTTTCTTTCTTTCTTTCTTTGTCTTAAATTCCTTTTCTTTCTTTTTCTTTCTTTCTTTTCTTTCTTTCTTTTTTTTTTCTTTCTTTCTTTTTTCTTTCTTTTCCTTTTTTCTTTTCTTTCTTTCTTTCTTTTCTTTCTTTCCTGTCTACATTCACTTTTTCTTTTTTCTTTTTTTCTTTCTTTCTTTCTTTCTTTTCTTTGTCTTATTTCTTTTCTTTTTTTGTCTCATTAATTTTTTTTTCTTTCTTTCCTGTTATATTCTTTCTTTCATCCATTCTTTCTTTCTTGATAAAGATACAACACACTAAACCACAGTTTCGCCATTGTTCCTTTCGTCCTTCCCTGCAGAGAATAAAATTTCATCTGTCCTCTTCTCAAAACCCATTCTAGCTACTGTAATATTTGCGCGCCCTAAAGGGCCGACCTTGTGTCAGGTTTTGACACTGTACAACTCTTCGTTCCATGCATGAAAGCAGATCTCATCCGTCCTCTTTCCAAGAAACCAATCTAATATTTCCTCTTCTCAGCAGTTTTTCTTCATTATTTATTTCCAACATAGATCTGTCGACACGTATTCTCTTTCCTCTTTCTACTTGTCTTTATTTAACGTCTGCATAAACAAGCGAACAAATAACAAAAGCGGTCCCAGCCGATTTATGATTCAAACACTGACATTTCAAACTACAATTTTTCGGAGCTATCAACAAAAATTTCATCTGGCTCCATGTTGGACCTCAGGAAACTAAACTCAATCGTCTACACCAAGCTGTCGGATTTTCCATTACTGCCGACCAAGATGGCTACCTTTTGGCCTAGGACCGATATAAACAGGTCGTAAATTGTAACTCTCGGGTGTATTCAGTGCTGGAAGATTAGTGAGTACCGCAAGAAGAGGAGGAGGGTGTAGCTCTTAAATCAGTTTTTAAGGGGGTAGGGAAAAGTCTACAATATTTTATTTATATTTCGTTTTCCTACTTAAATCGGTTGCATCAGGCGGCAATAAAATGTCGGTCTATCTATCAGTCTATCAATCGGTAGCAAAAAAAGGTCACTCCCTATTTTCCCAGAAACGGGCCACAACTTCCTATTCGAATGATCATTTAAAGACAATAATTTTTTCTTTTTATGTGCCTACGGAACGTAGGCGATCATAGCTCTCCACGTC
>CAHIKZ030004724.1:3250000-3330000 GCA_903632075.3 Acanthosepion pharaonis | reverse complement strand
AGGCGATCCCATTTTGAATAAGTAGATCATGTGATGGTAAAGGAAATGTATGTATGGGAAGTAGCGTGGCGTCTAAGTGATCACTATACCGATCACTATTCGGTGGTTACTATTCGAGCGAGAATTATCGAGCAAGTACTATTAGTGCGAGTCTAACACGAGTATTGTTCAACGGCGTTACCATAGTTGTATCTGCGATTACAAAGGCTCTACTACAACGAGCATTGCGAAAGTGACAACGAGTATTCGTTGGCATTAGAAAAGTGTCAACAAGAGTTCGTTGACATCACAAAAGAAAATGATGTATAATATTTTTATATACATAGGAGAAATCTCAAGTAATTTAAATAAAACATTATATAAACACAAAAAGGACCTTTTACAAAACAATCCACTCAATGCATAATTTGCTCTCCGTAATGAGTTTTCAATTAAAAAAAGTTAATTTAATTAAAAGAGAAAGTAACTTATCAAGAGGAAAATGTATAGAAAGTGCTTTAATCGCTAGATCATCCACAGTAAATTTGCGTCTAGGTTCTTGCAAGGTTTCACCCGTCTTGATGGATCTATCATCACAATCTGGGATACTTAATAGAAAAAGTGATAAAATTATAAACAAAAATGAATGATATTAGCTAGATTAGTGTTGTAACCTAGAAAAGGTTACTAAATGGTGAATAACCCAAACGGAGGTTGAGAAGGAAATGGTAATCTTTATATCATTAACAAAATACAATACTCGCCAGCGGCGAGTAGGTAAACCACTGATATTGGTGGACTACTTTGACAACACCCCCACTTACAATAGTGTCCAACGTATTTATGAGGATTGGGACATACCCATTAGTGTTCATAGGTACGGTATATAAATCTATGCCAAGTCAATATCTATCTATCTATCTATCTATCTCATCTATCTATCATGGTGAAACACACCCATTCTATAGTTAATAGACTCTCCCACTTATAATAAGTAGGAGTAGTAAGAGCAATGAGTCGGTCAGTCAGTGAGTCAGTCAGTGAGTCGAGGTTGGACGACAGTTAGTCGAATACTAAAGTATCAGCGACCACAACTAGATTACTCTGCGTCATACCTATTATATAAAGTTCCTAACGTTTTGTACGTCGAACCTATTTTAGGACCGACTTATGACAAATACAAGCCTCTACTGCGAAATCACTCCACAAGACTATCTATCTATCTATCTATCTATCTATCTATCTATCTATCTATCTATCTATGCATTGTAACCTATAAAAGGTTACTGAATGAGGAATAACCAAAACGGAGGCTGGAAATGGAATGGCAATCTTTATAACATCAACAGGATTCAATACTCGCCAGCGGCGTGAAGTAGGTAAACCACTGCTAGCCCAACTTACAATAGTGTCCAATGTATTTATACTCGCATCCCTCCTCCTTTGTACGTATGAGTATTTACATTACTTTAGTCCAATAAAGTTTTAAAAAACAAAAATCTTCACCTGAAAAACTTTTTGCACATTCTCATTAAATTTTCTAATATATATATATATATATATATATATGTGTGTGTGTGTGTGTGTGTGTTTGTATTCTGAAACATAACCTAACGTAAACAATGACAACATATTACGTGAAATGGATTAAATCCGACAAATACTTCAATATATTTTCTATTTATATATTATTTTTATGGGTAAAACAAAAGCGAAATATTGAGTAGTTAGATAAAATTCAAAATTTTTTAAAGGCGCCCCTGTATAAGAATCTTTTGGGATATTAGCAATTCTTTTCTTTTTTTTTTTACTAAGAAGATTGTGTTTTTGTTTTCCATGTCGACAATGTGTTAAATTTCTCGGAATAAATCTATAGACAAGACAAATTGAATAAAATAGACAATCAGAAATTTTTGCTTTTGTTTATTATTACTTGCCTTGATAAAGTCAGCCAGGACTATATATATATATATATATATATATATATATATATATATATATATATATATATATATATGAGCTGAGCGAAACAATCTGTCTCTGTGGATGGCTATATATATATATATATATATATATATATATATATATTCTTTATATATATATATGTATGTATGTATGTGTATGTATGTATTATATATATATATATATATATAAATCATACATTGTTAAATATAACATCATGAGCCGTTCAAAAGGTCGTATGTTTGCTGTAATTTCGGGTCAATCACTATACAAAGTCAATATCTATCTATCTATCTATCTATCTATCTATCTATCTATCTATGTGTTGTGACCTACGAAAGTGTTACTGAATGAGGAATAACCAAAACGGGAATGAAATAGTAATCTTTATAACATCAACAAAATACAATACTCGCCAGCGACGTGAAGTAGGTAAACCACTTCTAGTGGTGGATTACTTAGGCAGCATATTACCACCACGTTACTATAGTATCCAACCTATTTATGAAGACTGGGACATACCCATTAGTGTTCATAGGTACGGTATATAACAAAAATTGTCTAAAATTTGGGTAGTTATTTTAAAAAGTTTTAATAAGTTGATCCTTGATTTAATCTTTCGGCTCACATGAGCCATCTTCAGAGTGGTTAAACAAAGATATTCAGCATCGAAGATGATATTTTGTTATTTTGACATAGAAGATTGCTTTGCAATGATAATGGACATGGAATAGCAGACACAGGTTGTAAGTTCAAGGTGCGATTTTATGACGTCATACCACGCGAGAGGCCGAAATATTAATAACAGAACCATATGTCTAGATACAATGTAGTATTAGATACTATTACATAATATTAGACAGATACTGTTTGATAACACAACAATACTCGCACATACACACCGTAAAAAAACCTTCAGATATTGGAGGCAATCGACATTAAAACAAAGCAACACACACTCAACAATAGTAGATTTCAAACTAGTCACAACACATTGCATTGCATTTAGACATATGATTCTGTTGTTAATGTTTCGGTCTCTCGCGTGGTATGACGTCATAAACCCGCATCATGAACTTACGACTTGTGTGTGCTATACCGCGACCGTTAACGTCGCATAGTAATCTTCTATGTCAACATAACAAAATATCATCTTCGATGGTGAATATCTTTGTTAAAGTTTCCGTATAACCTCTCTGAAGATGGCTCATATGAGCCAAAAGCTTAGAGCAAACTTAATAAAAATACCCAAATGTTGGATAATTTTTGTCTTTATTTTCACCCGAAATTAAAGCAAATATACGAAATTTAGAACGGCTCATGATCAGACATAACATACATTCATTGTCTGTTATATTTAACAATATTAATTAATGATATGCTTCCCCAATACAATACATACATATATATATATATATATATATATATATATATATATATATATATATATATATATATGAAATTTCCCCCCGTTCCGTAACTTAGTGTTCACAAGGGAATGGGTTTTGCTCTCCTAATGCTAGTTTCTTTTTTATATTTATTGTATTGTTTGACTGTGTCAGCTGGCACATGATTGATTAAACTCAGCTAATAATGTCCAACACCTGATATTCTGTAAAAATGTCGACAGTGAAAAAGTTAGAAAAGAGACGAAGAGTTAAAAAAAAAGAAAATAAAAAGACAAGAACAAGTGGGGAAAATGAAAATAAAAGAAATTACTTATTCTCATTAATCTTAGATGTATTAACATTTCGACTATTTTTACAGTGACACTGAGCGGAACACAGACAGATGGACAGCTGCACACACGGACACGTAGAAAGGACGGAGTTAATTCAGTTCAAAACATTGCCAAGTTATTTTTATTTTTGAAAAAGCAGCACACTCATATAATAATAATAATAATAATTCTTTTTCTATGAATGTGATTGCATGGCCAGTTTGAGAGCTATACAAAAAATATGAAGCCTCGTGGACAAGACTGAAATGTGGTGATCTGAAACGTGTAACTCCTAGCTTAAGTAACACGAGACCAAATCCTTGCTACCAATGCCATAAAATACCTTATCCACAAAACATTAATCACTTATTGTGATGTTGTGGTGAATATTCTGAAAATGTGATTCACCTGCTCAGTAGTTGAAAAATGCTAGCTCAGAATACAAGAGGCAGCATGATGGGGTATGCTTTTATGTACATTGATTATTGTGTCAAAAGTATGGATACTAAGTTGGTACGAGCATGTATCTTGCACGACAATTAAAGAAGATGGAAAAACCAGTATATTTAAGGAATTATGATTTTCAAACAGACAGAGTGATACACCTGTCCGGATATTATTGTCCTCAATAAAGGATTGGGATGTTGGAAGGGAATATCACGGTGATTCCAGTGGTGGTTGGCGTATTCGGATCAACCCCATTAGAATTGTGTGATTTCCCTGACCATCTGGCGATACCATACCAATTTGAAGTCATTTAAAACTGCGCATAACTGGCGGAAAGTAGTGTTTGTCTGAAGTCCTTGTCGTGACTTAACGGATAACTTAATGTATCCAATGTATTCAAAGTCGTACACTGTATGACAAAGCATAATAATATATATCGCTGATTTGGTATGACTAGATGGAAGTATATGATGAAAGATGTCCGTTTGAAATACGGAAAAGATAATAATAATAATAATAATAATAATAATAATAATAATAATAAACAAAATGCAACCGGCCAGATACAGAAACGATAGCAAGATAAACCGCTTCACGGTCAATACTCTGCCCGTAACAAAAAAAAGCTGATGTAGACAAAACCTCGTACCCATCAGTGGCTACGTTGTGCGGGGTTAAAAGCTGAAACCTAAAGTTTTATCTTTGCTGAACAGGACCAATGCTTGTTTACTAGAAATTATCAAGCACACATACTATAAAATTGTGTTAGCCAAAAATGCAAATTGTGTGATAAATATCTTTGAAGATCTTCAAAAACACTGTTCCAAGATTGTTCGGAATTTTGGAAGGGAATGAGAATGTCAAGATGATTCCAGGGATGATTAGCGCATTCGGATAATCCCATTAAAACTGTCTGACTTCATGAACCAGCTGGGGATACTATAGCAATTTGGAATTATCTAAAAATCGGATCTTTGTGGCATAGCGTATATTTGAAGGAAAGTTTTGTCTGTTTGAAGTTCTTGTTGTGACTTAACGGATAACTTAATGTATCCGATGTATTCAAAGTCGTACACTGTATGACAAAACATAATAATATATATCGATATCTGAGTTCGTATGACTAGATGGAAGTATATGATGAAAGATGTCCGTTTGAAAAAGAAAACATTCGAAAGAAGAAAAACATAATGATAATAAACAAGCGTCATGATATGGTACCCTATTACCTACATTGATTTTTGTATCAAAAATATACCAAGTTGCAGAAAATTGGTACGAGATTGTAGAGTATTTCCAAGTGTAGTATAGATGTGGCACAAGACCGAAAGTATTGGGCACCCAGTGAAGATCGAACTCACTTCTCAGTCATAATCGTTCAGACAAGTTTGCTAACCATTACACCACCTCGAGGTGACCGGGTATGAGCTTGTAATTGAAGAATTTGGAAAACCCAGCATATTTAGGGACTTATGATTTTCAAACAGACAGAGTGATACATCATTGACTGAGAAAATTATAAACTACATTGATTTGAAAGTTGAATGAGATGATTGTATTGGAATGATGGAAGGGAATATCACGGTGATTCTAGGGGTGATTGGTGGATTCGGACCAAATCCATTAGAATTGTGTGATTTCCCTGACCATCTGGCGATACCATACCAATTTGGAGTCATCTAAATCGCGACTCTTTGGGGCACTGCGCATAATTGGAGGAAAGCGTTGTTTGTCTGAAGTCCTTGTCGTGACTTGATAATTAACATAATAAAGCCGGTGTATTCGAAAACTGTGTGACAAATAATAATAATAATAATAATAATAATAATAATAAAAATGATTATTAAATAAAATACCTAATATATAAAACATCAAACACTTCAGAATGTATGTTTGGTGGTGAACACTCTTATAATATGATTCATCTGGTCAGTGGTTGGAAAATTCTATCTCAAAAAGATGATAAGGTATGATCTTTTATACATGGGTTATTGTATCGAAAGTATGGATACTAAGTTGCAGAAAATTGGTACCAGCATGTACCTTGCACAACAAATGAAGGAGATGGAAAGCCCAGGATATTTAAGGAATTATGATTTTCAAACAGAGAGAGTGATACACCATCACCGTCCGGACATTATTGTCCTCGATAAAGGCATCAGGAAGACTCATATTATTGATGTCGCCATACTAAATGACACAAATATAGAAAACAAGGTGACTGAGGAAATTACAAACTACACTGATTGGAAAGTTAGAAGGGCAAAATTGTATTGGAATGCCGGGAGGAAATGTCAAAGTGATCCCACTGGTGATACTTAACATGTACATTGTATATTGTTAACGTTCTTTGTTTCTCGATGGAAGACATGTTTAGGCTTTCCGATCTTGACTGATTTAAACACTGTTTAAATGCATTTTCAGGAACAAAAGTTGATTCTAAAATATGCCATTATTTTCCGAGCAATCTAATATCATGAAAAGAGAGAATCTCTGTGGAATTGTTCACTGAATGTATGCACCCGAGAAATTGATGAATGTTATGATCTTTGTTTTTAATATCTACAAGCTGTATAAGGTCTTTTTTTTTTAATCTGCAAGTACTTTAAACTGTACATACAGTCATCCTCAGGCATGGAAATTATTTTGTTTTTAGTAAAATCAAGGCAGCATCAGAGACGAAAAAATTAAATGCGAATTATACAGCTTGTAGTTATTAGGTTGGTGCAAAAATAATGACATAATAATGTCGTTTTTGACGTAAAAATACGTCCAAAAACGACATTATTACGTCATTATTTTTGCACCAACCTAATATTAAAAAACAAGGATCATAACAATCATCGATTGTTTCGTAGGTTAATGCAACTTTAAAATTTTGTTTGCGATTTCGCCATTTTATATCATTAAGTTTACTACTAATGTATTTTTTGTATGAATGATTCATTGTAATATAAATTGAACTGCACCATATATATATATATATATATATATATATATATATATATATATATATATATATGTGTGTGTGTATATATATACACAGGGTAACGATGCACTGTATATTAGGGTCAGTTGGGCATTGTCTGTGAAAAAAACACCATCACGCAATTCCCTCCACCAGAAATTTGGAAACTGCTTGACATATGCAGTAGAAGCTTCAATACGAACATTTCAGAGTGATTGTGTGTCAATCTTAGAATTTGATCGCCTTGTTCAAAATGTTGATCACACCAGATTATGTGCCCACTGATAGAAACGGTAACAAATGCTCGCTCAGTATAGTTGCAGTATAAATCACAGTGTAGTTCTCTGGGTGTTGAACAAACACAAACGTGCTTGAGTAGGTGTCTGCAACAGGGATTAGCCACCCGAAGTAGCCGACGTGTATATTCAGAAACGAGTACTTAGTTGTTATATTAGGTATTGCAATGAATAGATAGTAAAGTAGATTAGTAAAGTTAATGATAGAAAATGGCGAAATCCTTTCGCAAACAAAATTTTAAATTTTCATTAACCTACGAATCACTCAATGAATGTTATGATCTTTGTTTTTAATATCTACAAGCTGTATAAGGTCTTTTTTAATCTGCAAGTACTTTCAATGGTGAGATTCGAACCGATTTACTATCAATAACTTTACTTATATACTTTACTATCTATTCATTGCAATATATATATATATATATATATATATATATATATATATATATATATATATATATATATAATCAGGAACACCAAAACTCAAGCTACCGTTTTGATTTTTGGAATTTTTTTTTATTTTTTAACTTGATACATATTTACTTATGATATTTACAAAGTAAGCTTTTGTTTATCGTCACTTGCCTTGACTAAGCAATTATATTATTGCTATTATATCAAGCAACTAGCGAAAAAAATTAAAACGTTACTCAGGATAGAAATGCTTAAATAATTTCTATACATTAAAATTAATTTATGGAGTGATAGATAATAGGGTGAAAGAGAGTATTCGACAGAAAATATTGGTGAATTCTTTATTCCATTTTCTATAATAAGATTGATCTATGTATAGCTGGCCACTCGTATTCGAGGCTAGCCGTCTACTAGGGTGGCTAGCCAATCCCTATTGCGCTCAGGCGCATTTGTGTTTTTTCAACACCCACAGAGTCCACCTGTTGTTTATACTGCAACTATGCTCAGCAGACATTAGTTATAGTTTCTTGGAAAAAGCGTGTTATCTAGTGTTATCAACAATTTGAACACGGCCAACACGCTCAAGCTCTCGGCCACGATGACTTGTGACTTCGTGTTAGCACAGCTATCGACGGCCTCCAAGGTTGCGCCTATCTAATTTCACTCATTAGGCTTGGGTCAACCGGTCGTATGATTTTCAGGTACATTCCAAAGGTGTCGAACGCTGGGAACGACCCCTCTAGTCCGATAACATTAGGAAGTCTCCTTACTGACAAATCGACCATGCTGAGATTCGAAACCGGGACTCATGGTCAGAATGCGAACGTTCTAACCACTCGGCCACGTATTTGTATAACATTTGGTTAAAAAACATGACCTTGCAAGGGTGATTGCTGGGGGTAAAGGAGTGAATGTGAAAACATAAGCAACACGTAGGAGAAAAACAGAACTATGTTATATTAAATAATCTTAGATATCAACGACTTTATAAAATATAGAAGCAAACATGATTGTGTAGGAACTGCAGCACACTAGTAATTATGCAAACCACTTAAGATTCGGTGACATAGATGAAAAGGAAAAAAAAAAAAACAGACGCTATCTGAAGGTAATCGATATCTTCAGTCCCTAATTTCATTAGGAATCATCTGAAATGGAAAAATGGGCGCTGAAGAGACCGATGATATTTATTGGCATCTAACGATAAAAGATTCAAGTAAGTCGTCCCTGCCCAGTTTTGATCGTATCAAGTTATTTTATGCGATGTCGTCTATCCTTGCTCGAGTGTGTTTTTAATAATGCTACGGGACAGAGTGTCATATCTGGTGACGTCCGAACTAACCCAGGTTTCATCGTTTAAGAGTCGACAAAAGTATCCGCGAGAATAGCAAAGAGCAGATTCTTTCTTCGAAAAAGTTGACCGAATCCAGACCCCACAAAATCTAATCTTCGTCAAGAAAGGAAAGAAAATATATCAACGTCCCGGGTTTTAAACTAAAAGTGAATAAATATTTGGAAATATTGATAGATCTTGTTTTTTTTTTGTGTTGTTACATAAGCAAAGAGTGTGTTGGCAGTGGGAGCAAAAACCTAACCGATTGCTCTCCCTCCACCAACTGGGATAATAAACAGATAGGGGAAAGAGACGGGGGGGTATAAAAAATAACACTGGCTCGGAAACCACTGCAACTTTAAGAACAAACTACCCACGGGACCGATTTAACAATACCCCCTCTCTTTCCAACTACAGGTTTTCCCGTCGCTTTTATTGGCATGAGGCATCTTACAAAGACCCGGATCTTGACCATTTGCAAAGAGGCCCGTATCTAGGCATGCCAAGTTGTCCTGCTGCTAGCGGTGAAAACCCGGATGTAACTGGTGGTGACAAACATGTTTACATGTGATCCGGGGACTCTTTTGCGTCTGTACTGACGCGCGTTCGCCAAATTTTTATTTCGGAATAACAACGTTGACAGGAAAGCAAGAAGATGTAACAGAGTTTCAAAAAGTGATAGGACAAACTCCTAGAATAGAAGTTACGGTTAGATTTATTCACTTCAACTGGAAACTGAATGCATGATAGTTCAGAGATGATAAAGACAAATCTGTGTAGAAGCATGGTAGCCTATATCTTGAAGAGATATCGCATTAAAAAAAGTATCTGTCAAATAAATGCCCAATCGGGTTCAGATGATGGAAGAACAAAAGCTCATTTGATAGCAATGCAACAACTTAAACCCCAATGTCGAGAAATCTAATTTTGGGAAATGCTTTGAATAAAAAAAAAGTTTTATAAATTTTAACCGAAAGTAACGTAAACAATTATTGTGTCCTGTGTCGTTTCAGGATCCCCACTATACTAAATAAAATGGTAGCAAGGAAAAGGGTCATTTACTTTTGGTATTCGTTTTATTAAGTGTGGCAGCTTGGATTCTGATCTCATAGGAATGCATGTCTCACCTCAGCTCATCGTCCCTCCGAGGTGGGAGTCTTACGGTATGGGTGGCATATCGACGCTTCAGAATTATTGAGGACTTATATTCAAAACCCAAACAAAGTCAACGCATCACTGTCAGTATACCCCGCCAAAAGGCACCCCAGCCAATCGCTGAGCATTCTGGCCATGGCCTTGGCTCTTTAACGCAATGAATGTCGAACGTTTCCTGTATGGGAACGGTTATTTTCGCCATAATCATAACTTAACCATTACCATACTCCACTTCTGTATGCACCGTTTCTGACAGGCTCTCTGGATATAAATGATCAAATAGCGTCGATTGAGCTGTCATTTGACTTAGGCTTGAATTTATTATTATGTATGTAAAGTAGTTATCCGCCCGCTCGTCTAGTTAGCAGTGCAAATAAAACATATCCGAGTAGAATGACAGGGAAATGCTTGAAGGCGATTAATACTGTCAGGAGAGAGAATCATATCAAAATGGCGCGGCTTTGAGAGACATGGAATGAGATGAAGTGCCGAGACGATGATCTGTCATTTGAAAATAAAATAAAACGATGCCGCTTTGGGAGAAAAAAAAAAGAAAAAGAAAGTAAATGAAAATCGCGGAGAATTGGGAGAGTAAAAGAATGGAAGAGAGAGAGAGAGAGAGAGAGAGAGAGAGAGAGAGAGAGAGAGAGATGAAGGAGAGGAAAATAATATGAAAGCCGGAAGAAGAGAGAGGATGTGAGAGATTAAAAGCGTAAATAGAATGAAATGATAGAAGGGAGAATAATAAAAAGAGGAAGTAAAGATTAAGTGAGGGGGCGAAATACGAGAACACCGAAGATAACCATTAGGTTATTGGAGAATTTAAAATACAATATTCGTCTGGTATGAACGGAATGAAATGGTAGTCGTAGCAAGAGAGAAGAGAAAGATCTGGAGGACGGAAAGTGTGCCACTGAAATCCGAAGTTGTATCGGGATAGCCAAGGAAGCACTCCAAAAGAAATCAGAATACAGAGTAATAAATAAAAAAAAAAAACTCCGCGAGAAACAAAGACAATAGGATTAAAATATTCCGTGATATCTGCCAGCCTGTATGGCAGTGAGTGCTGGACACTCTCCTCAAAGAAGAAGAAGAAGAGACTTGAAGCAACAGAAAGGTGACTCTAGAGAATAATGCTGAAGATAATATGGAATGAATATGTGAGCAGAGACGAAGTTTTTGAGAAAATGGAAACAAAAAAGGTAACTTAACATCAGAAAGATACAGTTGTTCTTAAAATTGCACTGGTTTCCGAGCCAGCGTCATTTTTTATACCCAACGTCCCCATCTGCCTATTATCCCCGTAGATGGAGGGAGAGCAATCGGTTACGTTTTTACTCCCACTGTCAACATACTCTTTGCTTATATTACAACACACACACACACAAAAAAAATTTTTTATTCACTTTTAATTTAAATCCCGGAACGTTGATATATTTTCTTTCCTTTCTTGACAAAGATTAGATTTTATGTGGTTTCTGGGGTACATAATGAAGAAATAAAGCTTGTAAAATCTGATACTCACAGGACAGATAGAAGGTAATAGGGATAGAAGAAAAAAAACCCATAGCCTACTTGGTGTGCTTGAGTAAATAGCTGGCGTGATAGGGTTTAGGAGGAATAACAGAAAAACAAAGTTTATTAAGACCCACAAAGGAAGTTGTGGAGAGTCATGATTGCCTATATCTTGAGTGTACACGGCACGTAAAGAAGAATTAAAACAATCCACAACTTGGAAGAAACCGATTGCATACGTATAGAAAATGAATTTAGCAAGAAACAGAAAGGGACGTAAGACAAGGATACGACTTCTCCTCGGATTTATTCAATCTAGACGATCAGGCAATCCTAAGAGAGCCAGAAGTTCTATAATGATTTATTGACACGAAATTATAGATAATTTCGTCGAATCAGGAATCAAGGGACTCAAAGAGTAAACAAGCAAAAGACAATCGAAAAATGAAGAGACCCAAAGAGTTCAAACAACGCCGAAATCAAGAGATCAATGTCGATTCAAGAGATCCAAAATGCCGAAATCAAGAAGAGATGCCGAAATCAAGAGATCCAAAGAGTTCTGCCGAAATCAAGAGATCTAAAGAGAAAATCCGATCATCGACTCGACTCCGAAATCAAGAGATCAAAGTACACAACATCGATGCCGAAATCAAGAGACCCAAAAAGAGTACAACATCCACTCCGGACAAAGAAACATAGCATCGACTCTGAAATCAAGAGACCCAAACAGCATCGATGCACAGATCATCGATCGACTCCGAAATCAAGAGATCCAAAGAGTACACAGCATCGATGCCAAACTCCGAAATCAAGAGATCCAAAGAGTACACAGCATCGATGCCGAAATCAAAGAGATCCAAAGAGCATCGACTCCGAAATCAAGAGATCCAAAGAGTACACAGCATCGATGCCGAAATCAAGAGACCCAAAGAGTACACAACATCGACTCCGAAAAGAGATCAAAGAGTACACAGCATCGATGCCGAAATAAAAGAGTACACAGCATCGATGCCGAAATCAAGATCCAAAGAGTACACAGCATCGATGCCGAAATCAAGAGACCAAAGAGTACACCGAAATCAAGAGATCCAAAATCAACAGCATCGACTCCGAAATCCCAAAGAGTACACAGCATCGACTCCGAAATCAAGATACCAATAGAGTACACAACATCCACTCCAAAGACCCAAAGAATACACAGCATCGACTCCGAAATCAAGAGACCCAAAGAGTACACAGCATCGACGCCGAACTCAAGAGACCCAAAGAGTACACAGCATCGACTCCGAAAGCAAGAGACCCAAAGAGTACACAACATCCACTCGAAATCAAGAGACCCAAAGAAATCGACAAAATCAAGAGACCCAAAGAGTACAACATCGACTCCGAAATCAAGAGACCCAAAGAGTACACAGCATCGACTCCGAAATCAAGAGACTCAAAGTGTACAAACATCCACTCCGAAATCAAGAGACCCAAGGAGTACAGCATCGACTCCGAAATCAAAGAGACCCAAAGATCATCGACTCCGAAATCAAGAGACCAAAAGAGTACACAGCATCGACTCCGAAATCAAGAAACCCAAAGAGTACACAGCATCGACTCCGAAATCAAAGAGACAAAGAGAGTACAACACGAAATCAAGAGATCCAAAGAGTACACAGCATCGACTCCGAAATCAATCGAGAAATCAAAATCCAAAGAGTACACAGCATCGATGCCGAAATCAAGAGATCCAAAAGTACACAACATCGATGCCGAAATCAAGAGATCCAAAGAAGATCGATCCGAAATCAAGAGATCCAAAGAGTACACAGCATCGATGCCGAAATCAAGAGATCCAAAGAGTACACAGCATCGAGAGTACACAGCATCGACTCCGAAATCAAGAGATCAAAGAGTACACAGCATCGCATCGATGCCGAAATCAAGACTCCAAAATCAAGAGATCCAAAGAGTCCAAAAATCAAGAGACCCAAAGAGTACAACATCCACTTCGAAATCAAAAGAGATCCAAAGAGTGCACAGCATCGATGCCGAAATCAAGAGATCCAAAGAGTACACAGCATCGATGCCGAAATCAAGAGATCCAAAGAGTACACAGCATCGATGCCGAAATCAAGAGATCCAAAGAGTACACAGCATCGATGCCGAAATCAAGAGATCCAAAGAGTACACAGCATCGACTCCGAAATCAAGAGATCCAAAGAGTACACAGCATCGATGCCGAAATCAAGAGACCCAAAGAGTACACAACATCCACTCCGAAATCAAGAGACCCAAAGAATACATAGCATCGACTCCGAAATCAAGAGACCCAAAGAGTACACAGCATCGATGCCGAAATCAAGAGATCCAAAGAGTACACAGCATCGACTCCGAAATCAAGATATCCAAAGCCGAAATCAAGAGATCCAAAGAGTACACAGCATCGATGCCGAAATCAAGAGATCCAAAAAGTACACAGCATCGATGCCGAAATCAAGAGATCCAAAGAGTACACAACATCGATGCCGAAATCAAGAGATCCAAAGAGTACACAATCGATGCCGAAATCAAGAGATCCAAAGAGTACAAAGATCGACTCCGAAATCAAGAGATCCAAAGCATCGACTCAAAATCCAATAGAGTACACAACATCCACTCCAAATCAAGAGTACACACAGCATCGACTCCGAAATCAAGAGACCCAAAGAGTACACAGCATCGACGCCGAACTCAAGAGACCCAAAGAGTACACAGCATCGACTCCGAAATCAAGAGACCCAAAGAGTACACAACATCCACTCCGAAATCAAGAGACCCAAAGAGTACACAACATCCACTCCGAAATCAAGAGACCCAAAGAGTACACAGCATCGACTCCGAAATCAAGAGACCCAAAGAGTACACAGCATCGACTCCGAAATCAAGAGACCCAAAGAGTACACAACATCGACAAATCAAGAGACTCAAAGTGTACGATCCACTCCGAAATCAAGAGACCCAAAGAGTACACAGCATCGACTCCGAAATCAAGAGACCCAAAGAGTACACAGCATCGACTCCGAAATCAAGAGACTCAAAGTGTACACAACATCCACTCCGAAATCAAGAGACCCAAGGAGTACACAGCATCGACTCCGAAATCAAGAGACCCAAAGAGTACACAGCATCGACTCCGAAATCAAGAGACCAAAAGAGTACACAGCATCGACTCCGAAATCAAGAAACCCAAAGAGTACACAGCATCGACTCCGAAATCAAGAGACCCAAAGAGTACACAACATCCACTCCGAAATCAAGAGATCCAAAGAGTACACAGCATCGACTCCGAAATCAAGAGATCCAAAGAGTACACAGCATCCAAAAGATCACAGCATCGATGCCGAAATCAAGAGATCCAAAGGGTACACAGCATCGATGCCGAAATCAAGAGATCCAAAGAGTACACAGCATCGATGCCGTAATCAAGAGATCCAAAGAGTACACAGCATCGATGCCGAAATCAAGAGATCCAAAGAGTACACAGCATCGATGCCGAAATCAAGAGATACAAAGAGTACACAGCATCGACTCCGAAATCAAGAGATCCAAAGAGTACACAGCATCGATGCCGAAATCAAGAGATCCAAAGAGTACACAGCATCGACTCCGAAATCAAGAGATCCAAAGAGTACACAGCATCGACTCCGAAATCAAGAGACCCAAAGAGTACACAACATCCACTTCGAAATCAAGAGATCCAAAGAGTACACAGCATCGATGCCGAAATCAAGAGATCCAAAGAGTACACAGCATCGATGCCGAAATCAAGAGATCCAAAGAGTACACAGCATCGATGCCGAAATCAAGAGATCCAAAGAGTACACAGCATCGATGCCGAAATCAAGAGATCCAAAGAGTACACAGCATCGATGCCGAAATCAAGAGATCCAAAGAGTACACAGCATCGATGCCGAAATCAAGAGACCCAAAGAGTACACAATCAAGAGCATCGATGCCGAAATCAAGAGACCCAAAGAGTACACAACATCGATGCCGAAATCAAGAGATCCAAAGACACACATCGACTCCGAAATCAAGATATCCAAAGTGTACACCCCGAAATCAAGAGATCCAAAGAGTACACAGCATCGATGCCGAAATCAAAGAGATCGATGCCGAAATCAAGAGATCCAAAGACACAGCATCGATGCCGAAATCAAGAGATCCAAAGAGTACACAGCATCGACTCCGAAATCAAGAGATCCAAAGAGTACACAGCATCGACTCCGAAATCAAGATACCAATAGAGTACACAACATCGACTCCGAAATCAAGAAACCCAAAACACAGCATCGACTCCGAAATCAAGAGACCAAAAGAGTACACAACATCGATGCCGAAATCAAGAGATCCAAAGAGTCAAATCGACTCCGAAATCAAGAGATCCAAAGAGTCGCATCGACTCCGAAATCAAGAGATCCAAAGAGTACACAGATGCAAATCGAGATCCAAAGAGTGCCGAAATCAAGAGATCCAAAGAGTACACAGCATCGATGCCGTAATCAAGAGATCAAAGAGTACACAACATCGATGCCGAAATCAAGAGATCCAAAGAGTACACAGCATCGATGCCGAAATCAAGAGATCCAAAGAGTACACAGCATCGACTCCGAAATCAAGAGATCCAAAGAGTACACAATCGATGCCGAAATCAAGAGATCGACTCCGAAAATCAAGACATCCAAAGAGTACACAGCATCGACTCCGAAATCAAGAGACCCAAAGTACACAACATCCAAAATCATCCAAAGAGTACACAACATCGATGCCGAAATCAAGAGATCAAAGAGACACAGCATCGATGCCGAAATCAAGAGAGATCAAGAGTACACAGCATCGATGCCGAAATCAAGAGATCCAAAGAGTACACAGCATCGATGCCGAAATCAAGAGATCCAAAGAATACACAGCATCGACTCTCTCAAGAAAAAGAGTACAAGCATCGATGCCGAAATCAAAGACCCAAAGAGTACACAACATCCACTCCGAAATCAAAGAGACCCAAAGACCCAAAGCATCGACTCCGGGAAATCAAGAGACGACTCGATGCCGAAATCAAGAGATCCAAAGTACACAGCATCGACAAATCATCGACTCCGAAATCAAGAGACCAAAAGTGTACAGCATCAAATCAAGAGATCCAAAAGTACACAGCATCGATGCCGAAATCAAGAGATCCAAAGAGGCACAGCATCGATGCCGAAATCAAGAGACCCAAAGAGTACACAGCATCGACTCCGAAATCAAAGAGACCAAAATCAAGAGTACACAGCATCATCGACTCCGAAATCAAAGAAACCCAAAGAGTAAAGAATACACAGCATCGACTCCGAAATCAAGAGACCCAAAGAGTACACAACATCGACGCCGAAATCAAGAGACCCAAAGAGTACACAACATCCACTCCGAAATCAAGAGACCCAAAGAGTACATAGCATCGACTCCGAAATCAAGAGACCCAAAGAGTACACAACATCCACTCCGAAATCAAGAGACCCAAAGAGTACACAGCATCCACTCCGAAATCAAGAGACCCAAAAGAGACTCCAAATCAACATCCACATCCTCCGAAATCAAGAGACCAAAGAGTACATAGCATCGATTCCGAAATCAAGGGACCTAAAGAGTACATAGCATCGACTCCGAAATCAAGAGACCCAAAGAGTACACAACATCCACTCCGAAATCAAGAGACCAAAGTGTACATAGCATCGACTCCGAAATCAAAGACATAGCATCGAAAATCAAGTACATAGCATCGACTCCGAAATCAAGAGACCCAAAAGAGACCCAAAAGTGTACACAACATCGACGCCGAAATCAAAAGACCCAAAGATTACACAACATCCACTCCGAAATCAAGAGACCCAAAGAGTACATAGCATCGACTCCGAAATCAAGAGACCCAAAGAGTACACAACATCCACTCCGAAATCAAGAGACCCAAAGAGTACATAGCATCGACTCCGAAATCAAGAGACCCAAAGAGTACACAACATCGACGCCGAAATCAAGAGACCCAAAGAGTACCAAATCAAGATTACACAACATCGACTCCGAAATCAAGAGACCCAAAGATTACACAACATCCACTCCGAAATCAAGAGACCCAAAGAGTACACAACATCGACGCCGAAATCAAGAAATCGAGATAGTAGAGAAGAGAGAATGACATCGACACCGAAATAAAATCAAAGAGTACACAAAAGAGAATGTCGAAATCATGCGACTCTAAGAACGCACTTTAGAGGACAACGTCAACTCCAAAATCAAGAACCTCAACCTGTTCACAGGTCCGAACAAAATCGACTCCTAAATCAAGGGACTCAATGAATACTGAAGATATAACAAAATCGGCTCAGAATTCAAGAGACCTGGAACGCACAAGATAGTCTAACGTCGACTCCGAAATCAAAGAACTCGATGATTACACAAGACAGAATGACGTAAGTGGCAAAAATTGTCCTGCAACGAATCGACGAATGAACACAATCCCAAGAAACAAGAAAATTAAAAACCAAAACATGTCGAAGAAAAACAATTATATAGACACTTCAGGAAACGAATTTCAGTAATGGTAAATAAATATAGATGAACACAACGATATAGATGAAAACTGAAAGGATGCTCTTAACAGCGTTATAAGCATTCATTATAGAAAGATCCGCACGGATAAACAGATGTAAGCTGTGTGTATCACAAAATCAACTATGTAGTTTAGTTATTTAAAATCGAAACAAGAATAAACATTGGTGGGTATAACGGTATTCCACTGGTAACTGTGCAAGCAACTACATTTTCATCATACAAACTAATGGTACAACATAGAACCGAGTCTCTCTTAGGGAAAGAAATACGTAAAACACTATAGAGATTTGACCCCCGATCAAAACCCCTAATCCAGAGCAGATGATCGAATTTAAAAATAGAAAACAAGAAAAATATGTAAGTCAACGTATGTCGATGTTCTGGCAGACGGCAGAGTAGATGAGAACGAAAGTGAAAATAAAAAAGTTAAAATTATAGTATTGCCCCTCGTTATCGTAGAGCCTAAGAAAAAGATTGTTGGAAGTACAAATTTGGGCTGTTGTTGATACCATCCCGATAGTAATTTTACTATAACAAGGATAGTAACTTTACTGTAATAAGGATGTATAATTGAGAAGACTTGCTTTCACCTAGCTACTAGTGGAAGCCACCTGACATTACAAACGGGAATAGTCAATGCTTAAATAATAATGTCACCTTAGAACAATAGAAATAAATTGTATTAAGACCAAAATCGAAAAGTAAATGTCACCTACTTGGGGACAGCTGTGAGGCTATCAATCATATAAGTGAACGCCGTAAATTAGCGCAGATGTTGTATAAACGTAGATATGATAGAGTAGGAAAGGTGGTTCCCCGGGAATTACGCAAACGAGTAAATTTAATAGGGTAGGAAAAATGGCCCACTGGGAATTGGGAAGACGAGTAAATATTACAGGGTAGGAAGGGTTGTCAAGTGGGAATTGCGCAAATGTGTAAATATTACATGATTGGAAAGGTCGTCCACTGGAAATTGCACAAACGAGTGGAATTTGAATGTGCAAACAAACGGAATGTTGGAAAGACAGAATTTTGTCGTCCAGAATTTAAAAAGATCAATTTCTACTGGACTCAAATATATTAACTTCGTCACCCAGTCGGAGATAGATTTTGGCTATGTAAATAACAATACAAGTTCTCTGATAGGAGAGGTTGTTCCAATATATCATAAACTAAGGTTGGAAGGAAATGAAAATCTGTAAAAGTATCTTCCAGGCGAGTTCATCAAGATGTAGAAAATATAGAATATTATGGGAATAGTCTCGAATATGGGCACATGGCCGAGTGTGGAGAACGTTCGTCTTCCAACAATGAGAGACTTTTTTCTATTTTAATAAAAGGATAAATATAGGATAAATATGAAAGCCAAATCCTATAATTCTGCTTTTCCCTTTTTTAGTACGTAGTGTCCCGGTATTACCTCACATAAATAATGGACTATTCTGTTTTGACTGCAAGTAAAAACGGAAGAAAAAGACATATCAGCGACTTTGGTTTTACTGAGGAAAAAAGCTCATGCCGTATAAACTCGCGTATCATGCGACGTGTGAAGACCTAATTTTGAAGATAATTTGACTATAGTAAATGGATATATAGCTTGGCCAACAGCGTAGAAAGGGCCAGTAGTACATACGCTAATTTTATATCTCATGTATTATGCGACCCTCTTAAAATTAACTTCAAAATTAGGTCTTCAAAAGAAGCAGGATACGTGAGTATATACGATACACATTTAAAATGTCTCGTCTGTTTCTTTCAATATATCACTGTCGTTCTCTCATTCTTTCACTATATACCGTTCTTTCTTTGACTCTCTCTCTCTCCCTCTCTCTCTGTATATATATATATATATATATATATATATATATATGCATAGAGAGACAGAGACAGAGAGAAACAGACAGACAAAATAAGAATGAAAAAGGGAGGTAAAAACAAAAAGAATTTCACTTCGTTATCAATAACATACACATACACATTATTATTGGATATAGTTAAGTAAAACATCAGTTTTATCAAAATCATGTTTATTTTAAATATGGCTGTATTTTTGACTAAAGAAAATGGATATATCGTTTGGTCAAAGGTGTAGCCAGGCCCAACAGCACATACGCTAATTCTATATCACGTGTATGATGCGACCTCCTTTAAAATTAGCTTCAAAATTAGGTATTCAAAATTCGCAGGATACGCAAGCATATACGGTACAAAAGAAGAAGAAGAAGAAGAAAAAGAAAAAGAAGAAGAAAGAAAGAGAAAAAGAAAGTGAATATTTAGAAGGTGATAATGCTCTCATGCTTTTAAGATCACCTTAAATGCAATGAAGATCCTTGTCAATCTTGAATCTATTCATTTGAAAATTTTTATTTCTTTACGCAATGATCTACAATCATAGTTATGACTTTTGCTTCAACATTTTGTTAATGATGATAAGCTCAAATACTTAGCAAAGTCGAATTGGCATTGCTATTTTATAGTCGCAGAATTCGCAGGGAGTTTATTCAATCATTAACAAGAATTATGATTCATCAGAAAATTCAAATAGGAAAAATAGTGTTTATTTTAAAGGAAATAATAATAATTATAACACTTGTACAATGATATTCGTCTTGTACAAAGCCCAAGAGCCACTCGATGCCGAGGGTTGCGTAATAAGAAGCAGGGTTTATGGGAACTGTGGGGAAGATAATCGAAAGGCCCAAGACTTGAACAGCTCAAAATTGTACTGATCGGGGAATCATAAATGACGTCGGTTTTGCAAAGCAGCAGTTTGTGGAAAGAATTAGCTCGAGTGGAAGCTACATAGCACCAATAGAATACAAAGGGAACGAGGGCCGTTCACTTCAATTTGCGTAGCTTGGTGGGTCTTAGCCGTGAAGGTTAGACTTGGTGGAACTAAAGAATGTAGTTCGTCTGAACACTTTCCATGAAAATAGTGATAAAGTTGCGAGAGCCTTGCAACTTTCCGTCTGTGGGGAAAGGGGTGGTAAGGTGGAAAATACTTCACCACCTACAAGCACGTGATGACCATTTTGGACTATATTGAAATTGGAAAGTGAAGACTGGGCAGCTCCTGCCCAGATATGACAACAGTACTCGATTTTCGGGCCTGATCTGCCTCTTGTAAAGGTAAACGATAGCAGGAGGAGACAGGTCCTTAATAGAGCAGGGCATAGAACCGATCCTTTTCCCAGCATCTTTAGTGATGTATCATAGGTATGAGTACCACTTGAGGTTTGGGTTGATTTTAGGCGCTCAAGGTACGAGACCTCCCTGAAAGCACACCCGTTCATCGCGAGAGATGAAGATTCAGGGTCCGCCCGGTGATGTTTGAACGTCACTCGTTTGGTTTTCATCCAGAGTCCGCTAAAAATCTCATCAGATGATGATGAAGGTTGGGTTAAAAGAAATGTCTACACGTGACAAAAGTCTATAAAAATGGAGTAAATCATTGTAGATTATATGTACAACGTTGACTATTGACCACTTAGTATCTTTGTATTGACTATTGGCCACTTAGTATCTGTTTGAGCACTATAGAAAAAGTCTAAATTACAAAAAATGAAAATAACACTGACAAGTCACTTTAAGAGATATATTTACCAAAATTACACAAAAAATATTCTGAAAGACTAAAGAGTAAATTTATCCATTAAAATCGCCATTAGCTTCAGCCACGGGCTCCAGCACAAAACCTTCACAACTATAATCAAATCTCGTGCTGGTGTCGGGTTGTCAGTTCCTGGGAGCTGATCTGCTTGACCCTCATACGTCGAATTCGACGAGATAGTCGAGTATATATATATATATATATATATATATATATATATATATATATATATATATATATATATATATATATAGGCGTTTTTTTTTTCAAAAAAAAAAGTCGGAAGACGAAACGCGTCAGCAAAATCTAAGATTTTTTTTCCAATTGTTATACCAATCTGTCTTGTCCACAGAATTGATCTGAATTTAACTATATATATATATATATATATATATATATATATATATATATATATATATATATATATATATATGTGTGTGTGTGTGTGTGTGTAAGGGCCTTGAAATGGAAAGAAAGAAAAAAAAAAAACGTAAGTAGGCATTATGAGAATGAGTGATAATTGTATAAGAAACAATGTGAAGGAAAAAAAAAATGAAAAAATATGAAGGAAAATGAGAATGAAGGAAAAGGAACCAGGAAAATATAGATATATATAAATAGAGAAGAAAGGGTGCATGAAGAAGGAAAAAAAACAATGAAGTCGAAAGAGTGACGATAAAGAATTAGAAAGAGAGAAAAAACGAAAAAGAAATAAAAGAGGAAGGCATAAAAGGCAGAAGAAAAATGCGTACGAAAGAAGGAAAGAGAAAAAAAATCTCTACGAAATAACGTAAAAGAAACAATCCTTGTAAGGAAAAAAAAACGTGATGAGAAAAGAAAGAAAGAAAAGATAAATATTAATGAATGAAAGAAATAGAAAAAAGCAAAGAAAGGAGAAGGAATTCATAAAAAAAATATATCAGAAAGAAGGAAAATTTATAAAAAAAGAACATTTTTTAAATAAAAGGAAAAAGTAATTAAGAATGAATAAAATAACTAAATAAGAAAAGAAGAATAACATGAAATATTGTATGAAGAAAAAGATGCGGAAAGAATGAGAAAAAATGTAGAAAAAAAGAAAGAAAAATGAGAAAAACGAATAAAAGCGAAAATACATGGGAAAGAAAGAAAAATAAAATTATTACATAAAAAATGAAGGAAAAGGTGGAATAAAAATACATGTGAGAGAGGGAGAGGAGGAGAGTGAGAAGGAGGGGGAGAGGGAAAGAGAGAGGGAGAGGGAGGGGGAGAGGGAGAGGGAGATAGAGGGAGAGGGAGATAGAGGGAGAGAGAGGGAGAGGGAGAGAGGGGGGAGGGGGAGAGGAGGAGAGAGACATCAGGAATGAATAAAAACAAAGAAAACAAATTAAATGAAAATAAAATACAAAAATAATTGCAAAAGAAAGGAAAGAAAACATTTAAAAACGAAAAACAACAACAAATAATTTCAGTCTGAAATTCTAGGATGAATATTATTTACGGGGCAATGGCCTAGTGGATTAAAGCGTGGGTTCTTGAATTTGGTGACATAGTAATTGAGAGAAGGAATGAGAACAGAGGAGGATAGATAAAGAAAGAAAGGCAGGCAGGCAGGCAGACAGAGAGGATAGGGAAAGAGAGAAAGAATGAAAACAGAGGAAGATAGAGAAAGAGAGAAAGAATGAGAACAGAGAAGGATAGAGAAAGACAGAAGGAACAAGAACAGAGGAGGATAGATAAAGAAAGAAAGAAAGAATGAAAGAAAGAAAGAAAGAAAGAAAGAAAGAAGGAAAGACGGGCAGGCAGACAGACAGGCAGACAGACAGAGAGGATAGGGAAAAAGAGCAAGAATGAACACAGAGGTGGATAGCGAAAGAGGAGGATAGAGAAAGAGTGAAAAGAATGAAAACAGAGGGAGGGGAGAGATAGGAGGAGAAAGAAAGAGATAGAGAGTGAGAGAAAGAAAAAAGTGTGCGAGAGAGAGAGAGAGAGGGTGGGGAGAGAGCGCGTAAAAGAAGAACGTTCGAGAACGTGAAGAAAAAAAAAGAAACATTCATAGGAAAGAATAAGAACGAAGATTGCTAAATAAATAAATAAATAAATAAAGAAAGAAAGAAAGAAAGAAAAAATCAGTGAAGAAAAAAGAAAGAATTCAAACAGCCAGAGATTGAATAGAAAGAAAGAAAGAAAGAAAGAAAGAAAGAAAGAAAGAAAAGAACAGACAAGAAAAGCATATGAACGATAGAAAATGAAAAATAGACAAAAATCTATGAAAACATATAAGTATTTAACGAAGAATGAATCCGAAAAAAAAAAAAAAAAAAAGAAATGATACTGGGTATCAGAAATGAATATATATATATATATATATATATATATATATATATATACGCATAAATAAAAACGAAGAAGAATAAGAAAAAGAAATAGAAGGAATAAATAAAGGAAAAACTACAAGAGAGAAATCAAACGAAATATATGTCAGAGATAGAAAGAAAAAAAATGTACATTTGCCGGCAAAGGGTTCCCAACCGCCCTACTCTATGACCCCACCACCTCTACTACATCTCAAGGTAGTATTCATATAAAATACAAATTCTATTGTAACCTAATTACATACAATAATGGAACATATGCGATATAGGTGAACAATTCAACTAGAAAAACTGAAAATAAATACAACGTATGTAAATACAAATTAGTGACATGTCATAATAGATTATCCTATCTTAAATAAATCAACAATGTTTTGAGGCAATTTTTAACATAAACTTAGAATTTTTCTTGTTAAAAAGTTGAATAGTTTAACACATTGAACAATAGAGATAAAAGAAATAATTGATTTTATATTGCTTTTTCGATACTTAGAATGTGCAAAAGAAATTCAAAATACATTAACGTATATAAATAATAATAATATAAATTTATAATATAAATTCAAATATATTTAAATATATTTAAATATAAAAAATAATGTAAATTCAAAATAATTTTACGGATTTGGTCGAAAAAAAAAAAAGATCTCAAAATGAAATTTCCCTGAGAAATCTTTTATCCTTTAAAGTTGTGCTGATTTTCATTTTAATGTGTATCAATGTAGGTAGAGAAAAAGCAAATGTTGATAATATAGCGAGGATGACCAAGCACTGCCCGGCGCTCCAAATCAGGCTTGCTCTTCGTACCCAGTTGAAGGTTTCGGTGGTAGTACGCACCGGCCGTGTATGAAAAGATAGAGAAGATGCATAAGAAAAGAAAACGAAAAGAGTGGGGGATGAATATGAAAAAAGAAGAAGGAGAAACATGAGAAAAGAAGAAAAACACTTAAGAAAAAAGAAAGAAAGAAATAGAAAATTTATATGAAACAGTGAAAGAGACAATGCATGAGAAAAAAAAAAGAAGGAAAAGAAAGACAAAAAGAGCGGACATCCATATGGAAAAATTGAAAAAGAAAAGTATACGAGGAAGAAAAAAAGAAGAAGAAAGAAGGAGTAAATTCGTATGAAGTAGTGAAAGAGAAAAATACGCTAGAAAATAATGATGAAAGAAAGAAAGAAATGATGAAGAAAGAAAGAAAGAAATGATGAAGAAAGAAAGAAAGACATGATGAAAGAAAGAAAGAAAAAAATGATGAAAGAAAGAAAGAAAGAAAGAACCAAGGAGACAATGCATATGATAAAGAGTAAGAGAAAACTTCATAAGAAAGAAAGCAAAAGGGAAACTAAGGAAGGGTGAAAGAGAAAAAATATATGGATTTTTGGAAGAAAATAATGCAGAAAAAAAACAAAAATAAAAAATAAGGGAAGAACTAAGGAGAAATGAAAAAAAAATGCATAAAAATTCGTATGAAAGAAGGGAAAAGAAAAATGCCCCGAGAAAGAAAAAAATAGAATGCATATGAAAAAAAGGGTAAGAGAAAAATTTATAAAAAAGAACGAAAAGGAGAAAGAAAGAGCAACGGCTAAAAAGCATATGAATATTTAAAGATAAAAACGTATAAGAAAGAAAGAAAGAAAGAAAGAAACAAACAAACAAAAAAGAAAGAAACAAAGAAAGAAAAAGAAAGAAACAAAGAAAGAAAAAGAAAGAAACAAAGAAACAACGAAAGAAAAAGAAAGAAAGGAAGAAAGAAAGAAAAAGAAAGAAAGAAAGAAAGAAAGAAAAGAAAGAAAGGATCAAGCAGGAAATTCGCCTGATAAAGGGAAGGAGAAAAATGCATGAGAAAGTAAGCAAGAAAGAAAGAAGCAAGTAGAAAGGGAAAAATGAAGAAAGGAACAATGTCTTATTGTTAAAAAAAAAATGATTGTCAAGCAAAAATGAAGGAGAAAATAAAATAAAAAAAAATGGAAGAAAATGTGTGAGAAAGAAAAGACACAAAAACGACATAAAAAGAGAGTGTCGAGAAGAGAAAAAAAAAAGATAGAAAGAAAAGGAAATCGGAGAATTGACGTCATTGGTGTGTATCCATTTTACGCACAACATAAACCATTGCTTACGAATAAGCGAAGTGAATCTCCGTCAGAATTATTGAAGTTCATTATAAATGGGAAGTTAATGTTTATAGTTTACGATTCATATATGTGATGACTAATGTACTCTCGGCCGTACACGATGAATAATTGTCACTTTGGGAGACTGCTGATGGGATTTTAACTACTGTCTCAATGTAATTCTATATATCTGCTTCTTGTTCTTACCCTCTTTCATTTCCACCCCCTCTCTCTCTCTCTCTTTTTTTTTCATCGTATCACTCTGTCTTTCTTTATCTCTTTGTTCATTTGCTAAATCGGTCTGTTTATATCCATTTTCGGTTTGTTTTATTCAGACCGCATCTAAGACTGTTTTTATCTATCTATCTATCTATCTCTATCTATCTATCTATCTATCTATCTATCTATCTATCTATCTATCTCCGTTCATAATCTATCTATCTATCTATCTCCGTTCATAATCTATCTATCTATCTATCTATCTATCTATCTATCTATCTATCTATCTATCTATCTATCTATCTAATTCTGTTCATAATCCATCTATCTATCTAATTCTGTTCATAATCTATCTATCTATGCAATTCTGTTCATTATCTATCTATCTATCTATCTATCTATCTATCTATCTATCTATCTATCTATCTCAATTCATGATCTATCTATCTATCTATCTATCTATCTATCTATCTATCTATCTATCTATCTATCTATCTATCTCAGTTCATTATCTATCTATCTATCTATCTATCTATCGCAGTTAATTATCTTTCTTTCTTTTTTTATCTATCTATCTATCTATCTATCTATCTATCTATCTATCTATCTATCGCAGTTAATTATCTTTCTTTTTTTTCTATCTATCTATCTATCTATCTATCTATCTATCTATCTATCTATCTATCTATCTATCTACTGATACTCACCCACATTATCATAATGTTTTTCCTATGCCATTTAAAAAGTACTTGGAAAGTTGAATATATTATGCATCCATGGAATTTGAAACTCTTGTGAAAACAGATTTTACTGCAGATCCGAACTGAGATATAAATTGACTGAGATGGAATGCTATGTAGGAACAGACTGGGTTAGATACCGCGATATAAATAGACACGGAATGTTCGGAGTCAGTCCTTGGATTTATGTGAGACGTGCTTAGGCGGACGGACACTACTTCATTATTCCTAGTTCACGCTACTCTCTTGAACAGTCGAAAGGCATTCGAACTAAGAATGGTGAGAAAAGGCGACAAAATTGCCCCAAGACAACAACAACATCAACACTAAAAAAAAAGCATACAAACAAAACTCGGCCAAAATAAATGATGAAACTCCTTTATCTCAGAATCTAAATAATTGAAGACAACTTTCATTGGCGTGTCTTTTCGGGATGAACCCAATCATCCCTCTCTACATGTTTGTTTTATTTATTATCTATGAATTGCTATGGATTTTGGTGAGAGTGGTTTTCATTTACCTTCTTCTACATAGGGCTAGGGAGTCCAGTCTACCCTACTATCGTCTTGGCAAAGCCAATGATCAGGAGGTTTTGAGAAGCGTGGAACCACCTCTTAATTGCTGTGTTCCCAGGTTCACCTCGACCCAGGGTGGTAGCACCTGTTAGGGTCCCAGCTACGGGCAAATAGTTAACCCCCAAATTAGGATCAAAACGTGTAAAAATAGGTTATTATACCAGAAATATTTTTTTTGGAATAATTATTACTAGAAATACATTACCAGCAATAAAAATCTTGTCGGTATCAAATCACCCACTGAAGTTGATATGCTGTAAACCAAACCAAACCAAACCAAACCAAACCTACCCTACTATTTAAACCCATAGAGTCTTGTGTAAAAGTAAACGCAACAGATTAACATAGACTTTTAACTTAGGTCTCCTAGCGGACTGTTCAAGATTGCATACGATAAGCATGGAATGATGGAAGAGGGCCTCGTCTACGTCTGTCGGTCTCCGTCTCTCAGCGAGGCAATGATCGAAGGGAGCGGTCGGGGCCACTCATATTGCGACGTTAGAGGTGAAATTCTTGGATCGTCGCAAGACGAACTGCAGCGATGGCGTGTGGCAAGCACGTTTTCCTCGATCAAGAGCGAAAGTCGGAGGTTCGAAGATCAGATACCGTCGTAGTTCCGACCGTAAACGATGCCGACCGGCGATCCGCCGGCATTCGCTTCCATGACCCGGCGGGTAGCCTGCGGGAAACCAGAGTTCGGTTCCGGGGAAATATGGTTGCAAAGCTGAAACTTAAAGGGATTGACGGAAGGGCACCACCAAGAGTGGAGCCTGCGGCTTAAATTGACTCAACACGGGAAAACTCACCCGGTCAACCATTTCCGACCCATTAAATTACCCGCATACGTAAGCCCTAAACTTCAGAATTCTTTCAAATCATTTTAACCCAAGCAAGGCAATAATGTAACTAGGACGCAAAGAAGTGAGAGAGAATGGGAAAACTTTAGTAAGGAGAAAGGACAATAAAGGAACAGAATTCAAAAACGCAAAAAATGGCTACTGATATTGCATTTAAATTTTTGAAGCTTATAGGTTGCAAGGAAGTAAGAAAGTGTAAGGGAGTCCAACAGGCGAGAAATGCGAGAAAATAAAAGATTAGAATAGAATGGATTACAATGTTCCTACGCCTTAATAATGTTTTCTTATTTTTCACGCTCAGTAACCCCTTGTATCTTAGTGGCTTTATTGCCTTGCTTGGGGTGAAATGATTTAAGAAAATTCTGAATAAGAAATTCCTTCAGAGTCTTTCAATATTTCTGAGATGAGGTATTATGTACAGTATTTAAATTAGTCGGACTATTGTCTTCATCTTTGTCGCCATATTTGTCACAACGTTTCGGCCGTTGTACGCTCCAGCCTTCTTAAGGTGGTTGGAATTTCGAACTGAACTATTGTCCTTATCTTTGTCGCCATATTTATCTGGTCCTTCAGTATCTGTCTATACTTCTGAGATGAGGTATTATGTACACTATTTACATTATTCGGACTATTGTCCTCATCTTTGTCGCCATGTTTATTCGGACTATTGTCCTCATCTTTGTCGCCATGTTTATCACAACGTTTCGGCCGTTGTACGCTCCGGCCTTCTTCAGGTGGTTGGAATTTCGAACTGAACCCTTTATTTCGATCACTGGGGTAGACTGTTCTAGTTCCACGGGCCATGTTTGATGGATGTCAGTTATCAGTTATCTCCTGCTAATTTTCCCTCTGAAAGTTCTCCACTGCCTTAACCGGGTGTTGTCAATCGTTATCTGCTGTCTTTTTGATTCCTCTTCTTTTATTGTTCTTGTTCCTAAATAATGTTTACTTATTCTTATTCTTTCACACTCAGTAACCCCTTGTATCTTAGTGGCTTTATTGCCGTGCTTTGGGTGAAATGCTTTAAAAAATTCTGAATAACAAATTCCTTTGGCTGATTTAAAAAAAAAATGACCCATGCAAGTATTTTCAATATTAAAGAGATGAGAGCCAACAATTCCTCGTATAATTGTTTTATTTGGTGATTCCTTCATGCATCAAGTGAAAACCAACTGCCCACATGCGACACATGAACACACCAATCAGTTAATCAGACGCAATAATAAACACTATACGGAAACGCCGTTTTTTGTTCTAATCATTTCATCCCAAACAAAACGATAATGTCACTATCACTATGGGAGTGAAAAACAATGAGGAGAAAGGACAATGAAAGAACAGCTTTCAGGAATACAGTAGATATACTAGTAGCATGATCCAGCGTTGCCCGTGCTTGATTCAAAAATCATACGACTCATACAGCAATCGCTATCACTTGACAAATTATTTTTGCCCTTCCTTGCCTTTAAAGGAGTGCCATTTGCCGTGCTGATGTTGCTACATGCCTTATTTCTTGCCTATCTCAAACTGCGAATTTTTTCAAAGCTCTATACTAAACATTAAATCTGCTACGAAAAAAGAACTAAACAAAATGAACACAAAACGATTAGCTTTAAAAAAGAACTCGTAACTGGAAAAACCGAATGAAAAAAGAATGTTAACAAATACTTTTTCACACCCAACCCAGTTCTGCGGAATCAGAATCAACGTTGAGTTTAAGCAAACGAATGAGCCAATTGGAGTAAAGTGCCATGCAGATTTAAATTTTTCCCACTTGTGACGAATGCAGATCTCGATTTTTTTGCATGCTAGCATGCTAGTTAACATTCATGTCAGTCAGCTGCTAGCTCTCACGCTGGCCAATAGAATCTTTCTGCACATTCGTGGCAGCCAGTTATTGTCTCTCACTCTGGCCAGTAGAAAATGGCCGCAAACTACATGAAAACTGCCGTAGAAGCATGAAAAAAATCAATTATTTCCACTATCGATGGGAGTTGGGAAATGCAAGGTCGGTCTTGGCCTTTCTGCTAACTTGGAGCATGTGCATGTAAATTTTGGTGCAAATCCAAAAAATTGTCGAAAATTGCCGTGCATTCGTTACACACACACACACACACACACACACACACACACACACACACACACACACACACACACACACACACACACATCCTGCCTTTTATAGATAGAGATGAAAATTAATCTGGTACAAGATCACAAACTTTGAGCAACAAGTACGGATTGTTCGATTATTATTTTACTGGATACTAATGGTAGTATTAGCCGTTTCCTTATAAGGCAACATTCGGCATTCATTGATCGAGAAGTTTCTCTAGTTACGCCCTTCTCCACTCTCTGCTCATCGGACTGTGATCAAAGTGTAGTATCTGTTTTCCCCAAGAAACATTCAGTATTCAATGACCGAGCGGCCAGTGCTATTGTCGGTTGAAATTTATAAAATCTTTAGATGAAAACAATTTTGACGGAAAATGTTTCTCAAGTTCAGTAAACGTTATCACTGTTTTCAGTAGTAATGGAAGTTTCTTTCCTAAGCTTTTAATTGAAGTAGTGTGAACTGTCAACATCTTGCTTATACCATTATTTTCTCTTCGAGTAATATATGCTATCAATTTTAGTTCTTTTCATTACTGAAAGTTCTCATTTTATACCGATGTCCGTCTAATACAAGGCCCAAGAGCCACTCAAGGTAGATGATTAATGTGTGATTTTGCAACAGCATAAAGAAAGGCAAGAACTAAGGTAGAGTTATACAGGAAAGATAATGGTTAACCTTTGGGGTCAAGATTGTAATGATTGGTGAAACATCCTGGCTGGGGTTTGTTCCTTAATGCAGCAGTTCTTGGATAGAAGTTATCGCAATGTGGTTTCTCTTAAGCCTGTTCTGTAGAAATTGTATCCCAAATGGGGTCACTACCGAGTCAATGCACCTGAAGTACCCCAGCATTAAGGTTAAAGCATAAATTGGAAACAAATAAAGTCGAGGGAAAATTACACATACTCTTTTTCGGATTTGTCGTTAATTTCGTGGTACGTGAGGTAGATAATTTTTACGGAAGAGCATACGTGTCAATAAGTTTGAAATAACAAACGTTTGACAAGTCATCATAGAAATCCTAGACCAAGAAAGAAAGTGATTTAAACTCTGGAAAAATAAATCTCTGGAACGTGTGTATCCTCAACTGCAATAACCATAGATTGAATTGTGAGGTCCATAAAATAATTCGAATACATCTTCTACAGAGCCATAGATTTTCACGGTTGGAAGAAAAATGTCCCTGATTTTCAATTGGATTGTGACAGCTAGTGGTCGGGGAGAAGTTGTCAGGATGGATGTGGAATTGTTTGTCGTTCTGGATAAAGGTTCTGGAAGAAGAAGAAGAAGAAGAAGAAGGGGAAAAAGAGGAAAATCATCATCAGCAGCAACAGCAAAAAGAAAAAGAAGAGGGGGAGGAGGAGAAGGGGGAAGGGAGTAGAATCATCGTGATCATCATTATCATCATCATCATCATCAGCAGCAGCAACCGTAGAAGAAGAAGAAGAAGAAGAAGAAGAAGAAGAAGAAGAAGAAGAAGAAGAAGAAGGGGCGAGGTGGCGCAGCAGAAAAAGACCAGCAGCATTAGAAGAAGAAAAAGAAGGCGTAAAAGGAAGAAGAAAAAAGAAAAAGAAAAAGGAGCAGACGGACTTGGAGAAGCAGCAGTAGCAGAAGAAGGTGGTGGGGAGAGGAAGAGGAAGAAGAAGAGTAGCAGCAGGAGTAGGTAGAGGAATAAGAAGAGGGGGAGCAGCGGCAACAGTAAAAGCATAAGAAAGTAAAAATGAGAAAGAGAAGGAGGAGCAACAGAAGAAGAAGAAGAAGAAGAAGAAGAAGAAGAAGAAGAAGAAGAAGAAGAAGAAGAAAGTAAATGGGAAATAATTTTGAAGTTTTGAGGCATTTGTGCACCTTGAAGTTTTGAGGTATTTATAAGGTTTTCGGAAAGGAATCCACAATTTGGGAAACTGAGAATAAATCAGGAATGAAGAAAAGGGACGACCTGAAGAAGAAATCGAGTAGAAGAAGGAAAACCGAAACAGCTTAGATATTTGAAACTAGAGAGAGAAAGAGAGAGAGAGAGAGAGTGTGTGAGAGAGAATATTTTGAAAGTAGGAGAGAAAGAAAAAGGGAATAAAAACGGTAGAGAATAAGAGAGAGAAGTAGTCATAGCAATAAAGAGAGATGGAAATGTAACTGAAGAAGGGATGAAAATGCTAGATGTATAGTTTAAAAAAGAAGAGGATTTGAGAGAGAGAGAGTAATATAATAATAGAAAGTACACTAGAGAGAGAGAACGAGTGAGAGAGAGAGAGAGAGAGAGAGGGGGGAAATGTAGACAACAATATATATATATATATATATATATATATATCAATTCAACCCAAGCAAGACAACAAATCCACTAAGACGTAGGGGAGTTAGTGATTGTGAGAAAAAAAAAGAAAAAAGAAAAGAAAGAAAAACACTATTAAGGCGCGCAAACAATAAGACAACAAGAATAAAGAAGAGAAAATATGACTGTTGATACTGTCTGACAATTTTGAAGATCAATTTTGGCTGGAAAAGTCTGAAACCGGAAGTGCGTTCTACAAAAATGAAAATGATGAGACTCTTCTACCAATCTAGTACTGCGCTGAAATTCATAAAGTCCAGGCACCATAGAGGAAAGATCACTGGAAGAATTACCATGAAAGTATTTAAAGAAATGGCACAGGGCAGCTAAATTACTTTGGTGGGAAAGTGAAGCTGAGATGACAGGTCAGGACCAATGACATTGCAGATTCTTCTTTGGATTTTATCAAGAAACTTTATATATATAGCAGAAGAACTAGACCATATATAACAGCAATATTCAAAGCATGGACGAATGGTAGACTTATAAATATGTAAGATAGAATCCGGCGAGAAATATCGTCTAGCCCAAAGCAGTGAACCAGCTTTCCTAGGAGTAGTTCTAACAATTGATTCAATATAATCTTTCCACGTCATGTCAGCGGAAAACGATAGCTCGAGAAGTCGAAACGAATGACTCTCGAAATGATGGAAGGCAAGTAGTATTCACTCAGACGAATAAAAGAGAACAGTTTCTTTTGGGAGACGTTAAAATTAACAAGCCATTCGTTGTATCACAACTCTTCAGTGTGGCTAGACGTCCGGTTGCCTCTAGTTAGGATCAAGCCATTTGTTCGCCGAGTTATATATTAGTTATTTTCGATAAGCAATGATTTTATAGTGACTTGATATATTATAAAAATAACGGGTAAACATTTATCAACCCTATAGAATAACTGAAAACAACCGCATTGGGATTCACAATAATTTCTAATCAATTTCTTATAGAATAATTTTAAATATAATCGTTAGTGTCTACTTAGTAACTGTTACGATAATATAATAGACTTTTATTGTCCAGCATATATAAATAATTTAGCCAACTATATATATTGAGTCCGACCAAAAATGGATACATACTTCAGGAAAGGAAAAGAATTGTTTTTCGTAGTTTTATCAAATAGTAACACCATATACTAAAGGACGTTGTGTATCATAGAAAATCTGCTACGCTTGGGGCCCTTAGACAAGAAGTTGAAATACATGTGCAACAATCTCACTGGACAGTTTGGCCAACTTTGCCAAAGTCGTAGGTTGCCGTACTAATGAATGCCTGGAAGCTAAAAGCCACCATTTTGTTCAAAGGTCATTTGTATTGCTCTCGTGAAGTCTAAATAAATTTACTATTACAATATCTATACATTTTTTTTCCTTTTCTGGAGTGTGTATACATTTTTGGCCTCTCTCTCTCTCTCTCTCTATATATATATATATATATATATATATATATATATTGTCATCCACAGACAGACTGTTTCGCTGTATCACAGCTCTTCAGTGTGGCTAGACGTCCGCTTGCCTCTAGCTAGGATCAAAACCCAGCTGAAATGACGTCAGTCCGGGATTCTACCCCTAAGCCGTTGGCACACGGCAGGGAATGAAGGGGAATTTAAGCGTATTTATTTTTAGATAAACACACAGTGACTGAGAGGACTTGATTCGCTTATCGAAGAGTCCTGCATTATCAGCCGTAATAATCACTGTTTACAAACCCCCACTCCCCCCCACAGAGAGCTCAACCGAAGCAAATATTTCAGGAGCCTATATATTGTCATCCACAGAGAGACTGTTTCGCTGTATCACAGCTGTTTATTATACATATATATCTTATATATATATATATATATTAATTTATATTTATAATATACCATTTATGCACATACATATGCAAGTATATATACATAAATACGCACACATACACATATATATTTTTTTTTGCATATATATTATTTTATATACGCATTACTTATTGCAAAGTGCTCAATATCAGTGAGAGACCTAAGATATTCAATTGTATGGATATGAGTGTGATTCTGGGTGAATTTCCCACTCCCACAACCAAATATAATCAAACGCAAACAAGCATAAATAGATTCAATTTAAAAAAACAAAAAAAAAACAAAAAAACAAACAGCTTGTCTGATAATCGCAAATGCGTGAAACCCAGGTCACAAACTCATATTTATACAATATATATATATATATATATATATATATATATATATATATATATATATATATATATATATATATATAACACTTTTATCACACACACACACACACACATACTTATACACATATATATATATATATATATATATACACATATATATATATATATATATATATATATATATATATATTATATAACATTTCATGGGTCGGTTCTTTCAATCTATCTCCGAAGGATGATTTCATCTTTGTTTTTCTATTTGCCTGCTTTGAACACCGTGCTCTCTTCTTGTACAAGGTGCGCCCTCAGACAGGTGATGGGCGTTTTGCCATTTTTTATGACGTGTTCAATGACAAAAAAAAAATACACAAACGAGAATGTCTTTGACGTTGCACTCTGTCAGTCGAAGCGTTTTAGCGCGCGCTGCCGGCCCTCTGCCTTTGCATCACTGCCAGTCTGCATTCATTACCATGCCGAGAGACCAATGGTACACCCACTCACTCCATCATCGTCACCATCACCCGCCAAAAACACAGAAGGGCAAGTAATGTTTACCCGAATCTTTCATTCGTATAGTTTTCATCTAATATTTGTACTAAGTTTCGTCCAATACAAGCCCCAAGAGTCAGTCAAGGTAGAGATACTGAATGTAAGAGGAGTTACAAGGAAGAGTAGGCTGTGATATTAAGGAGAATTCTTGACATGATGAGGTTATGATTGCACTATTCAGAAGAGCAACTACGTAGGACCGTGTTCCACAGAGTAGTGGTTATTGGAAAGAAGCTTTCACACTGGAATGCTCTTCTTATTAAAGGAATACGGAGGGAATAACGATGATTCGACCATGTGGACGTAGCAAGATGGGTCTTTTCTGTAATGGTGCGAGCTGTTGTCACTAAAGGATAGAATTTATCTAAAAATTTTTCATGGAATTCGTGCTAGAGTAGTGATAAGCTTCCAACGTAGTAGAATAGAATAATGAATAATGGAAAATCGATAGACGAATTTGCAATATTATTGGTCCTAAACTAGCATCTCGGTTTCAGTCATTTTTCTACTACCGTAACATAGCTTCCCTGTGTCTTTTCTATAATTTTTTTCTTGGTAATTGTTCTGATGAGCTTCGTCCACAACAAGACCGTGTAAATGATTTTTAACTCTGTCAAGTCTAGAAATCGATGATTGTGTAGCTCCAGCTCAAATATGGCGGAAATACTTCAATTAGTTTGATGCTTGTAAAGATAAAGCATAGCGGAAAGCGTCTACTACTTTTTTCGTGCCGTACAACCAAGTGACTATCAATTGCTGCAAAGAAAAGTTCGTTAATTGTGTTGTGCTAGACAATTTTTCCCGCCAAAAAATATCTTACATATTTATAAGTTTACTATTCCTTTATGCATTAACTATTTCTACAATTTTATTGGTTCTAACATGGCATCTCGTCCTCAGTTACGAATATGAGTATGTTTGTTTAACGACATATCAACTCATTATGGGTCATTGAAATTTGATTTTCTTGGTAGCAGTAGTATTTTTTTTTACAAAAGTGTATTACAGGTAATATTTATTTTGTTATTATTTTTTTACAAAAAATGTATTGCTGATAATTTTTTACTATGAAGATGTATTGCAGGTATTTTTACTATAAAAGTGTTTATAGTATTTACATTAGTCGGACTATTGTCCTCATCTTTGTCGCCATATTTGTCACAACGTTTCGGCCGTTGTACGCTCCGGCCTTCTTCAGGTGGTTGGAATTTCGAACTGAACCCTTTATTTCGATCGCTGGGGTAGACTGTTCTAATTCCACGTGCCATGTTTGATGGATGTCAGTTATCAGTTATCTCCTGCTAATTTCCCCTCTGAAAGTTCTCCACTGCCTTAACCAGGAATTGAACTCACCTTCTTTGGGTCTGTCACTGGATCTAACCAACGCCTTTATCCACTGAGGACATCTGGGTATGAACTTCTGAGTATTATAAACCTAATATTTTCAGCGTCATTTTTTTACCAGTGCTCATATTGCAATTTTGCTGTTATCATTGCATGTCTTTACCAGAGTTCATATTGCAACTTTGTTATCATTGCTTTTCTCTGGCACTCCTTATTACTGGTTCCCATATTGTATTTATTTCTATGCTTGGTCGGCTCAGGAGATTTTTGTGGCCTAGCATATGTGCTGATTCCTTAAGTTTACGAATTTTCCAATGGTGTTCCCTGTCTATGATCTCAACATGATCCCACAGGGGGCGGTGATCTCCCTTCTCTACCCCAGCGATCGAAATAAAGGGTTCAGTTCGAAATTCCAACCACCTGAAGAAGGCCGGAGCGTACAACGGCCGAAACGTTGTGACAAATATGGCGACAAAGATGAGGACAATAGTCCGACTAATGTAAATAGTGTACATAATACCTCATCTCAGAAAAATAGACAGATACTGAAGCAAAGATGAGGGCAATAGTCCGAATAATGTAAATAGTGTACATAATACCTCATCTCAGAAAAATAGACAGATACTGAAGCAAAGATGAGGGCAATAGTCCGAATAATGTAAATAGTGTACATAATACCTCATCTCAGAAAAATAGACAGATACTGAAGCAAAGATGAGATCAATAGTCCGAATAATGTAAATAGTGTACATAATACCTCATCTCAGAAATATAGACAGATACTGAAGCAAAGATGAGGGCAATAGTCGAATAATGTAAATAGTGTACATAATAAATCATCTCAGAAATATAGACGATACTGAAGCAAAGATGAGGGTCAATAGTCCGAATAATGTAAATAGTGTACATAATACCTCATCTCAGAAATATAGACAGATACTGAAGCAAAGATGAGGGCAATAGTCCGAATAATGTAAATAGTGTACATAATACCTCATCTCAGAAATATAGACAGATATTGAAGGATGCCGTAAATGTTGTACATAATCTCAAATATGGACAATACAAAGATGAGGATAATAGTCCGAATAATGTAAATAGTGTACATAATACCTCATCTCAGAAATATAGACAGATACTGAAGCAAAGATGAGGGCAGTAGTCCGAATAATGTAAATAGTGTACATAATACCTCATCTCAGAAATATAGACAGATACTGAAGCAAAGATGAGGGCAATAGTCCGAATAATGTAAATAGTGTACATAATACCTCATCTCAGAAATATAGACAGATACTGAAGCAAAGATGAGGGCAATAGTCCGAATAATGTAAATAGTGTACATAATACCTCATCTCAGAAATATAGACAGATATTGAAGGGCCGTAACGTTGTAATAAATATGGCAACAAAGATGAGGATAATAGTCCGAATAATGTAAATAGTGTACATAATACCTCATCTCAGAAATATAGACAGATACTGAAGCAAAGATGAGGGCAGTAGTCCGAATAATGTAAATAGTGTACATAATACATCATCTCAGAAATATAGACAGATACTGAAGCAAAGATGAGGGCAATAGTCCGAATAATGTAAATAGTGTACATAATACCTCATCTCAGAAATATAGACAGATACTGAAGCAAAGATGAGGGCAATAGTCCGAATAATGTAAATAGTGTACATAATACCTCATCTCAGAAATATAGACAGATATTGAAGGGCCGTAACGTTGTAATAAATATGGCAAAAAGATGAGGGGCAATAGTCCGAATAATGTAAATAGTGTACATAATACCTCATCTCAGAAATATAGACAGATACTGAAGCAAAGATGAGGGCAATAGTCCGAATAATGTAAATAGTACACATACCTCATCTCAGAAATATAGACAGATATTGAAGGGCCCGTAACGATGAATAAATATGGCAATGAGTCGAATAATGTAAATAGTGTACATAATACCTCATCTCAGAAATATAGACAGATACTGAAGCAAAGATGAGGGCAATAGTCCGAATAATGTAAATAGTGTACATAATACCTCATCTCAGAAATATAGACAGATACTGAAGCAAAGATGAGGGCAATAGTCCGAATAATGTAAATAGTGTACATAATACCTCATCTCAGAAATATAGACAGATACTGAAGCAAAGATGAGGGCAATAGTCCGAATAATGTAAATAGTGTACATAATACCTCATCTCAGAAATATAGACAGATATTGAAGGGCCGTAACGTTGTAATAAATATGGCAACAAAGATGAGGATAATAGTCCGAATAATGTAAATAGTGTACATAATACCTCATCTCAGAAATATAGACAGATACTGAAGCAAAGATGAGGGCAATAGTCCGAATAATGTAAATAGTGTACATAATACCTCATCTCAGAAATATAGACAGATACTGAAGCAAAGATGAGGGCAATAGTCCGAATAATGTAAATAGTGTACATAATACCTCATCTCAGAAATATAGACAGATACTGAAGCAAAAGATGTGGGCAATAGTCCGAATAATGTAAATAGTGTACATAATACCTCATCTCAGAAATATAGACAGATATTGAAGGGCCGTAACGTTGTAATAAATATGGCAACAAAGATGAGGATAATAGTCCGAATAATGTAAATAGTGTACATAATACCTCATCTCAGAAATATAGACAGATACTGAAGCAAAAGATGAGGGGGCAATAGTCCGAATAATGTAAATAGTGTACATAATACCTCATCTCAGAAATATAAACAGATACTGAAGCAAAGATGAGGGCAATAGTCCGAATAATGTAAATAGTGTACATAATACCTCATCTCAGAAATATAGACAGATACTGAAGCAAAGATGAGGGCAATAGTCCGAATAATGTAAATAGTGTACATAATACCTCATCTCAGAAATATAGACAGATACTGAAGCAAAGATGAGGGACAATAGTCCGAATAATGTAAATAAAAATACATAATACCTCATCTCAGAAATATGGACAGATACTGAAGCAAAAGATGAGGGCAATAGTCCGAATAATGTAAATAGTGTACATAATACCTCATCTCAGAAATATAGACAGATATTGAAGGGCCGTAACGTTGTAATAAATATGGCAACAAAGATGAGGATAATAGTCCGAATAATGTAAATAGTGTACATAATACCTCATCTCAGAAATATAGACAGATACTGAAGCAAAGATGAGGGCAATAGTCCGAATAATGCAAATAGTGTACATAATACCTCATCTCAGAAATATAGACAGATACTGAAGCAAAGATGAGGGCAATAGTCCGAATAATGTAAATAGTGTACATAATACCTCATCTCAGAAATATAGACAGATACTGAAGCAAAGATGAGGACAATAGTCCGAATAATGTAAATAGTGTACATAATACCTCATCTCAGAAATATAGACAGATACTGAAGCAAAGATGTGGGCAATAGTCCGAATAATGTAAATAGTGTACATAATACCTCATCTCAGAAATATAGACAAACCCAAAAGTGTTTATACTTTCATACTGTTTGACTCCAGTTTCGGGGTTATCTACTTGCCGATAGTTGGGGCCCTACCAAGTGTTAGGGTGAACCTGGGAACAGCAGCAATTAAGACGGGGTTCCACGCTTCTCAGAACGTTCCGATCAGAGGCCTTGCTGCCGGATGTAGTTCATCGTCATACCCAGGATGCGTCTTCAGTCACTTTCCCACTGCCGCAACAGAGCTTCTCTATGTCTTTTTTTTATAAATATTTTCATGGTAATTGTTTCGATTTGATATAATTGTTCTTTTTGGTACCTTGACTTTACGAATTTAAGCGCAGTCCAAGATTGGCAGTAGGGCTTCACCATTTTGCAACTGAAATTACTACATGTAACCGCAAGTTCTATGCTAACAGTTCCCCCTCTCGCACTTCTCGCTGGTGGAACTCTCTCCCGGCTTCTTATTTTCCAGTCAACTTTCATCTTGAAAAATTTAAATACAATGTCAATCGTCATCTCCTATTTCCTTGAATCATTTTCTTTAATTGTTCTTTTTCCGTAAAAACGTATTTTCTCAGATTCTTTCACACTCAGTAACCCCTTGCGTCTTAGTGGCTTTATCGTCTTGCTTAGTGTGAAATGATTTAAAATGCGTTTTTGTATTTTTCCTAGCTGCTGTATATAACGCTAAGGGGTCCTGGGTGAGACGATAAAATACATCCGCGTCCTGGGTAAGACGATAAACTACATCTGCGTCTTGGGTAAGACGATAAACTACATCCAACAGCAAGGCCTTTGATTAGGAGGTTTTGAGGAACGTGGAACCACCTCTTAATTTCTGGTGTTCCTAGGTCTACCCCGACCATGAGTGGTAGCACCTGTTAGGGTCCCAGCTATAGGCAAATAGTTAACAACCAAACTGAGGTCAAAACACTATGAAAGTATGAAATTGGGTTTTAATACCAGCAATACTATTTTGAAAAAAACTATTACCAGCAATACATTTTTGGGGAAAAATTACCAAAATAAAAATCTTGTCGGTATTGAGGTTAGTATGTCGTTAAACAAACCAAACCAAACCATATAACGCTAAGTGTAAGGCGCTCCCACACAGAAAGTATAGACATTAGTAGGACGGTTTAGTGATAAATAAAGCTTCCGAAATACGTTTTAATGTTTTATGGAAAGGATTCTTTCTATTGTCTTTAATATGCGGTTTTATTTTGAGTCTATCTGCAGTGAAAATAAGAGAACTAATAGGAGAAAAGATATAGTCATCAACTGATGCATAAAACCCTGATATTGGAGAAAGAAAACAAATATTTCAGAGATGAAACTAATACACCCGTGACAAAATCGGAGAATAAATAAATAATAATAAATAACTTAATGTAACTCCAACCATTCCTCACATGGCTTCTGATCTTAACTGATTAGAGGCGTTAACGTTCATATTTTGTCATTAAAAAAAAAATCAATTCACCCCAAGCAAGGCGATAATGACACTTAGTCTCAAGGGGTTTCTGGACGTGAAATAAAACTTTAGAAGGACCCGGAAACCCAATTCTAAACAGGAAACAAGGTCTAAACTTCTTCTACTGTTCTATAGATTGTCAAAGAGTGTGAATTGCATTATACCCGGACCTATCCGTTCCTATGACATTCAGTAAATATCCCGTATATCTGTTCATGAGTAGGGGTAATAGAGAAACATTATAATTATGTACACCAATGCATCCGAGTCTGCGATAAGTGAACACCTATAACATAACCGTTAATGTGCTATATCTTATCATAAAGACGTTCTGAAGTATATTTGGAGATTCACTTGAAAGTATTGTAGATAATAGATATTAAGTCTTTAATGGAAAAATCCAGATATCCATACTGCATTTAGTTTAAGATAAATAATTATTGTATCTGTCTATATTTCTGAGATGAGGTATGATGTACACTATTTACATTATTCGGACTATTGTCCTCATCTTTGTCACCATGTTTATCTGATCCTTCAGTATCTGTCTATATTTCTGAGATGAGGTATTATGTACACTATTTACATTATTCGGACTATTGTCCTTATATTTGTCGCCATATTTATCTGATCCTTCAGTATCTGTCTATATTTCTGAGATGAGGTATTATGTACACTATTTACATTATTCGGACTATTGTCCTTATATTTGTCGCCATATTTATCTGATCCTTCAGTATCTGTCTATATTTCTGAGATGAGGTATTATGTACACTATTTACATTATTCGGACTATTGTCCTTATATTTGTCGCCATATTTATCTGATCCTTCAGTATCTGTCTATATTTCTGAGATGAGGTATTATGTACACTATTTACATTATTCGACTATTGTCCTTATATTTGTCGCCATATTTATCTGATCCTTCAGTATCTGTCTATATTTCTGAGAGAGGATTATGTACATTTATTATTCGGACTATTGTCCTTATATTTGTTACATATTTATCTGATCCTTCATTGTCCTCTATATTTGTCGAGATATTTATTATGTACATCCTTCAGTATTCGGACTGTCCTTATATTTGTCGAGATATTTATCTGATCCTTTCAGTATCTGTCTATATTATTCGGACTATTGTCCTTATATTTGTCGCCATATTTATTCGGACTATTGTCCTTATCCTTTTATCTGATCCTTGTATCTGTCTATATTTCTGAGATGAGGTATTATGTACACTTATTTTCGACATTATTCGGACTATTGTCCTTATATTTGTCGCCATATTTATCTGATCCTATTTGTCAGTATCTGTCTATATTTCTGAGATGAGGTATTATGTACACTATTTACATTATTCGGACTATTGTCCTTATATTTGTCGCCATATTTATCTGATCCTTCAGTATCTGTCTATATTTCTGAGATGAGGTATTATGTACATTTACATTATTTATTGTCATTTTGTCGCCATATTTATCTGATCCTTCATTGTCCTTATATTTGTCGGACCATTATATTTGTCGCCATATTTATCTGATCCTTCAGTATCTGTCTATATTTCTGAGATGAGGTATTATGTACACTATTTACATTATTTTATCGGACTATTGTCCTCATATTTTGTCGCCATATTTATCTGATCCTTCAGTATCTGTCTATATTTCTGAGATGAGGTATTATGTACACTATTTACATTATTCGGACTATTGTCCTTATATTTGTCGCCATATTTATCTGATCCTTCAGTATCTGTCTATATTTCTGAGATGAGGTATTATGTACACTATTTACATTATTCGGACTATTGTCCTCATCTTTGTCGCCATGTTTATTCAGACTATTGTCCTCATCTTTGTCGCCATGTTTATCACAACGTTTCGGCCGTTGTACGCTCCGGCCTTCTTCAGGTTGTTGGAATCTCGAAATGAACCCTTTATTTCTCTCACTGGTGTAGCCTGTTCTAGTTCCGCGTGCCATATCTAATGGATGTCAGTTATCAGTTATCTCCTGTTAATTCCCCTCTCCAAGTTCTCCACTGCCTGAACCAGGTATTGAACACACACTCCGTTTTGGGTCCTGTCACTGGATCTGACTAATGCCTTTATTTACTGTGCCTCAAGGACACATGACACAGTCGATAAACTATGTAAATAGTGTACATAATTACTGTGTGTTAATATGACTAATTCATGCTTAGGCTGTACAGACCATGACGTTGCTTGGGTCTGTGAAGAGACTGAGAAAAATACTGTAAAACTAAAGATACTTGCTATCACGTTGTCCCCTGCAAAAACCACAAGAGATCCGTTGGGAACATCCAAATAGAATATATTAAAGGAGTTGTTACTTTCTTTTTTATTTGCGCCATTTTTTTTTTGTTGCTGTTGAAGCAGATAAAATAAATTTCCTTTTGTAAAGAAGGAAACAAATGAAAAAACAAAATGGTGGACAGAACTAATTATGGCTGGACTGAATATAACTAAATCGTATTGATAAAAATAATTATAAAAATGAACTAAAACAATAAAAAGAAGAGTATTCACATGATATAGCCGTAAAATAGTCTTAAAAGAAGCTATTTAATTCCAAATTTGATTTTTAATCTTTATTATGAGATCAAAGTTTATCTTGGCTTCGAATCAATAGATATTTTTTGCTTATAAGGGACTTTTTTTTCGCGCAATAAATTGCAGAACACATCGGGTCAGTGAATCGGTTTATTTATCGCATGCGTTATCCAAGAAGAGTCTCCAGCCTTTAAGCATACACAACCACGTACACACACACACACACACACACACACACACACACATATATATATATGCACACATTTAATAGAAATTAAGTTGCCTCAAACTCTATATTGGCGCTGCGATTAATCGAAAAGAAACACAAGAATTTTAAATCATTGCTTTATAGTCATCACCTATGTGTATTGATCATGGCTCTCCACAACTTTTTCTGTTTGCCCGATTGCTCTTCCTTCCAGTCAATATTCTGTCATCCGTTTATACAAGCTCATTAAGATGGTTTCTCGATGTTTCCTACTGGATGCTTTCTTTATGCCCTGTGAGTGTCATGTTCCCACACCTTCTTTCCTAATTAGGTGTCCAATTAATTCCGTCTCTCTCTTTCTGATTATTTAGCCCGGCTTAAAAGAAAAAAAAAATCAACAGTAATCATCGAGGAACGCTACAGTAGGCAAAATTTCTTTACCGTTCACGCACATGTCAATTAAATAAAAAAATATAAAATATTACAAAGAATATCTTGGTTATCATGTTATATATAATCATAATATATCACACATATAAAACAGTGCTCCATGTAATACAACAGAGCTGTTAAGTATATATTAATAAATATACATATTATCCCTCACCCATAGAACAGTACAGTTTCATGCACAACGCAATATTCAACGTGCTGAGTATAGACTGGCCGTTACGTAATTTAAATTAAAAAATATAACTGGTTGTCGTAGATATATACTACACTGGGATTACAGTTAATTTTAATAAAAAAAAATAGTATTTAAAATAAATGGGACTTGTATATATATATGTAAAAAAAAAATTAAAGAAATTTTTTTATATTAGATTTGGGAATATTAATTTTTATTATTATTAAAGGAAGATTACTTTTTTATATATATATATATATATATATATATATATATATATATATATATATATGTATAAACAAACCCTAATTTAGCTAAAAAAATAAACTGTAATTTATATTACAAATTAATTTGAATCAATGAATTTAGGCAGATATTTTTATGTCTACATGTAACCATCAAAGCTAGGGTTGTTTAAGAGTTTGAATTCAACTTTTTAACAAGACATAAGTTATATTTATTTCCTTTTCCATTAGAAGATTTGTCTCTTGTTATAATATCCCAGTTGATGGAAGGTAAGTTGCCATCATACTTTAAATGCCAGAAATATTTGGATCAGTGCTATTTTTGTATTTTATATTACCTAAAGCCATTTGATGATAGAAAAGAAATTTCCAACGAATTTCATTGGAACCAAAATAAAATAATAGAAAATTATCATTCATATATTGGGACAGATCATATTTTTTCGGCAGTTGCATTTGTTTTTAGAAATATTTACGTTGTCTTTGTTGGAAATATATTTGTTTAATATAATATTGTTATGTGGCGATATGGATTTGTCAGTGGTATTAAAGCAGCTATAGCTGATCTCAATAGATTAATTTCTAATATAAATTACAGTTCATTATTTTACAAATCAATATCACAACGGAAGTGTAAATATAAACTAAATAACGAGATATTAGCAACTGTATATTAAATTAATTAAATAAATATTACGTTACTCCCAAGAGATCCAGTATTTAAAGAAATAAAACTGCAGTAAGTGGTTCATTTGCCATTAGTGTCTGACTACTTGGAAAACCATGAAACTTTCAGTACGTATATGGTTATTTATTAATTTTATTAATATTTAATATATATATATATATATATATATATATATATATATGTGTGTGTGTGTATATATATATATATATATTAATAAAATTAGTAAATAGCCATATACCTACACATGCGACCAACCATTGAAGAAATCGAGAAAAAACACTAGGCACAGGTTTCATACTAAATAAGCTGCACAAATAGTTGAATAGAAACATTGAAATAAAGTTCATATTTTTGTGTGTATTTTATTTAACTCTATGGTTTTATTTCATAATATTTAAATGTATACCCTTTTAAAATTTTGCTAAATGTACCATGATATTGTCATTTGCTCCTAGGTGTGGTGTTGCTTAAAAAGACTGAAAAACACTAGAATAATACGCGAATGTTGATATGGCGTAAAATCCACCAACGCAACCCGAAGTTTAGCTCCAAATCACGACAAAGCCTCCCCGCCTTCCACTAAGACCAGTTTCGAAATTTTGAAATCATTGAAAATTTTGTAATACGAATTTCCTATTACAACCTTTAAAAAAAAAAAAAATGGGGAAAAATTCTATTAATAGAAAATGTTTAAATACGTTTCCTTATTTTCTTTTCAGAATAAAAACATAAGTAAACATTTTTGTTGTTATTAAAATTCTAAACATAGCGTTTTAAATAATACTGCCGAGAGAGTCGAAGATGTATACAGTAACAGCGGTGTCAAGAGAAAAAACAGTCCTTTTTACCCAGCGTTTTAGGCGGGTGGTAGGTTAAACTTTACGTCGAAAAAATGACTGGCTTTTTTTCCTTGGTATCTTTATTACTGTATACATCTTCGACTCCCTCGGCAATGTACTTTAAAACACTATGTTTACAATTGTAATAACAACAAAAATGTTAATGCTATTTAGTTGTTAAATTGTTTATTTACAAGATTAATTTTATATATAGAAGATTATAAAGCCGAGGTTGGCAATTCGCAATTCGGAAAACAGAATTCACCGACTTCACCAAAATTATTAGAAAAATTAATAACGATTTAAAAAAAAAAAATAAAAAAAATATGTGTTTCAAAAAAGTCTACAAAGAGTTAACTTATAATTACTGGAGTTCCAAGGCTTGAATTTTTTGGTTGATCGGGGTCCTTGATACTACATCATGAAAAAAAAAATGGAAAGTTAAAACAAGAATTACACTAGAATATAAAATAATCTGAGAAGAAAATGAATAATGTTTGGAAAAATATATTTTTTCATCCCGTTACCCGTAGGGGCAGCATGCGTACTGTGCGGCCACAGTAGAAGTGGTGTTTCTTGGGCAGGCCGGTTTTGAATTCAGAGTTTTTCCTTCTCCTCGACCGCTTGCCACTCAAGCTTTTATATATATATATATATATATATATATATATATATATATATATATATATATATATATATATATATATTTATCCCGTGAGCCGTAGGGTGGTGGGGGCAGCATGCGTACTGGAGCCACAGACTAGACCGGTTGCCACTCAAGCTTATTGCAGGGGGAGTTAGAAGAAGAAGAAGACGAAGAAGAAACATTCCTTTCCCAAGGGTATTAGAATGTAAATGTACATTTGCAATAGATCCGACTGGAATTTGAACGCGACTCTCCGATTCAGCAATCCGAGCCGCTATCCATTACTCCAAATTTTCTTGCCGAGGCAGTCGAGGGAGTGATAGCTGTGTCAAGCACCCCGCTTTTGACACACCATTTTTATGGGTACGTTGTTTTAACATTGCAACTAAATAAAATGTTCCAATTCTTATTTATATAATGCAATGCATTGTGGGCATTCAAGGTTTTGTTTTACTTTATGTTAACAACAAGACTATAACTTTATTATTAAAAAGTAATTGTTATATTCCATGCTAATAGGAATATATACTTGACAAACACAGTGGATAAAATAAGTAAAGGTTTATTGTAAAAACCAGTACAATAAGAAATAAGGTAACAGTTATGTGCACGATCGTCGCAAGTGAATCCAGTAGTGATTGCTGCTATTGGAAGGTCGATAGTTCTCATGTAAGTCGGAGTCGTACTCACCAGATCTCAGATCGACTCCTGTAGTCCGTTGCCTTATGGATACCTATAGTGTAGTCATTCATGGGGGTGACAGGTTATTCCATTACATCGGTAATAGAGCCTGTATATTCTGGTAAACCTGGTTGCATATTGTTGAGTCAATATTACTTGTCATTAACAATCATATAGAACCAACTATCTGATCAGAGACTGAGTGTTATGTCTATGTTGTCAGCTATTAAAGTTTTTAGACGAGACAAGTTAATCCCTTGTGGCTAAATAATGTTCAAGGTTTTCCAAATATATTGCATATTTGATACTAAGACTAGTATGACAGATTGCTGTAACAAAATCCACTAACTGCCTTGTTGGTAAGACTTAAATGCTAACTGCATCCATTGTAGAAAGGTAAGAGCCTCACCCCCACAAAAAATCCCCCTACCAGGTAAATGTCTACAGATTCAAATATAAACATAACCAATGATTTACCTACATAGAGAATCAACATTAAATAATCCAGTAACGTGATATGCCGTAAAATTCAAACAGACCAACTGTAAATCCACCAAATTGTAGAGTTTATCCCAATATGACACCCTCCCCACTTTCTGATTCAGGTTCAAATTTCACCAGGGTCAATTTATCAGGGAGGAGACTTCTTAATAATATCGACTTGTGGAGCCAAACACAACTTTGAAAAGTGCAAAAAGGAAAAAAAAAGCCTTATGAGTTTGGAAGTTGCTAATGGTCGTCATTGAGATTTAAATGCTGACTGCATCCATTGTAGAAAGGTAAAAGCCTCTCTGCCACAATTTCCAGTCTAGAGTTTTAATATTCACTTATGTGCTAATACCATTGGGAAAGGTATACATTCATCTCTTCCTCCTCCACCTATGGGTTAATTAATAGGACTTGTATCAGTAAATCCTTATTATCCACATCAAATTCTTACAGTCAAAATTTCCATGCTTTGATTTGGTTTTTGTTTTACGGCATATCAACCTTGATGTGTTATTTAATGCCGACAAGATTTTTATTGCTGAAATTGTTTTTCTTCAAAAATCTATTTCTGGGAATATTTTTCCTTGAACAAATCTATAGCTGGTCATATTTTTTTCAATGAATGTTTGTCTTGCTAGTATTTTTTCAAAGTAGTGCTGATAATAATTTTTCCTTCAAAAATTATTGCTGATAATATTTTTTTTATTACAAAGTATTTCTGGTATTAAAACCTATTTTTACACAAGTTTGGGTGTTAACTATTTGCCCATAGCTGGGACCCTAACAGGTGCTACCACCCCAGGTCAGGGTGGGAACACCAGCAATTAAGAGGTGGTTCCACGCTCCTGAAAACCTCCTGATCAGAGGCCTTGCTGTTGGACGTAGTTTATCGTCTTACCCTGCACGCGGATGTAGTTTATCGTCATACCCAGGACGGTCCTTGCTTTGAATAACTTGCAATGGGTTAATAAGCCATATAAAAACAATGAATCTATATAACAAGAAACACTAATTGCCTTGTTGTTCAAACTTAGAGGATGCTGACTTAATCCTTTCTAGGGACATAAGAGCTTATCCCCTCCTTAAAAGTGATTATCTACCGAGTAAATTGTTACAGCGACAAGTATAAACGCTACCTACGGTACCTTACGTATAGATTCAACATTAAATAACCCATGTTCATATGTTGCAAAATTGAACCGAACTAAACCAAACGAAACCCAAGTTTACTTTCTGCTAGAGTAAGAACAGCTTATTAGATGTGGATACAGTTTACTTTTTTCTTTTCCCCCATTTTTTTCATAACACAAGATGGAAAAAAAATCTGTAAATAAAATAAGTTAAATTGTTAAGGACAGTTTTTGTTTTTGTTTTGTTTTTCTTTCGTTGGCGCCATTGGGTAGTATTTTCTAATGCAGGTTTTCCCGACTTGAAATACTGGCCGAACACAACTCCATTTCCCACCATTTTTGCCTTATGCCGTACATAGCTAAGCCTAATAAGCTTAATTATGTGCTTTGCTATATCAGATCAGCTTGCTCATTTTGGTTGTTATAATGTTTCGGCTGCCTTTCTTCAGGTTTCTCTTCGGACACATTAACCTCCTAATTATCTTCCGTATTATCCATCTACGGTTGTAGATTGTTCTTTAAGTTCTCTCACCCAACTATGGGTTAAATAGTAACATTAGAGAAGTGTCCGGGGAAATCATTGTTATTCTAAAAAATAATCAGCCGCAAAAAGAAAATAAAATTATTCTAACAATTCAAAATTAAGTTTCTGATTTAAATAACACAGAAAGGGTTGAAAAACCGTAAAAAACAAACCAATCAATCAATGTAGGTTGTAGCTTTCTAAGATGTTTGGTATCCGTTCCTACTCACCAATACGAAGACAGATATCTGAAGAAGGCCCGACGGTGCAATGGTCGAAACGTTGTGCATATAACAACCAATATGAATATTTCTTTTCATTTTTATGTGCCGTACGTTAGAGTAATGGTTAGCGTTTCAGATTAGGGAATCGGAGAGACAAGTTCGAATCCCATTCAAATCCATTACATTCACTTACATCCCCCAGCTATGGGTCAATAGCAGGACAGACCGGGTTCTATAGACTTGGATGGCAACTGGTCTAGCGCAGAAAGAAATGGCAACCTACTACGGGAAAATAAATCTGACTCATCAATCATGTATCACGCATGGCACATAATTTACTGACTGTCCTTTCAGGATGTAGGCGATCATGGCTCTCCACTTTCCTCTATCCCTTGTAGCTTCCAATAAGTTTCGTACCTCAGCCAACTCCCCCAGACCACGTTCTACCATCCACTTGCTTAAGCCCACCAGGTATGTCATCTGTTGCTTTCCTTTGTCTCTTTTTTTCCTCTATTCGACCTGCGAGTATCAGATTCTCCAGGCCTTCCTTTCTCATTACGTGTCCCTAAAATTTCAGCTGCCTCTTCCTGATGTTAAGTATAAGCTTGTTGCTTGTTTTCATTCTCTTCAAGACCTCAACGTTGCTCATACACACGGTCCATGTTATCCTTAGCATCCTTCTGTAGAACCATAACTCCGCTGCCTCGAGTTTCTTTTTCATTTTAGAGGAGACCGTCTAATATTCGCTGCCGTACATGCTGGTCCGAATAGCAAATAATATGATAATGATGATTCGTTATCTCAAAAACAGCGATAAAAAGAGAAGGCTTAAATCTACTGATTTTTGTTCTTCCCACTTAGCAGTCTATTAGAAAATTTATTCAGGTCAAATGATTTCTCAGTCCCCAACGAACGATTTCCTCTTTTCAAATTCAGTTTCAAATTTTATGGACATCGATTTGTATCCCGCTTCGGAAATCAAAATCGTTTTTCCTCGCGGCAATCTCCTTTCTCCAATCTCTGAATATCTTTATTCGCTTCCCATATTAAACTGTCCTTTCTCCACTCTTCCAACAAGGACAGAAACCGTGGCTAGTTTTTGTCCCATCTTAATAGTTAATGGTTTTACGCCTACGCTTTATGTCCCTACATCTGCAGCATAAATAAATTGAAATAAAGTGAAATCAATTCGGATACGTTCACATTTGCTCCGCAGACTTTCATTTGTCGATTTTGTATTCGACAAAACGCGCTCATGGCTTTTATGCTGTAAACAAGAGTTTTGAAGAGAGTCGAGAACTCATAAGTGAGTCGTAAATTTTAAAATGCGACACAAGCGATACAATAAAAGTCTGCTTTCTCTGTTCAAAGGGAACGATCAGACGAACCAATGAAAAGAGGGAAGGCCGGAGAGGAAAAAGGAAAAAAAAAAAAACGATAACAGAAAAAAAAAAAAAAAAAATGAACGAACGAATTTTTATATGCAAACATATTCCTTGATTTGCATTTACGCACAAGCGGGAGACGGCTTTGCACACAAAGTAAATGCTATCTTGCAAAATTGGACCACTTAGGCATGCGCACATGCAACCCACTGACGCTTCTACCGAAGTGGACAAATAGTCGATGTTCGCAAGAGGTAAAGCGAAAGAACGAGGCAATAAAGGTTTTATCGAATGTAAATATGCATATATATTTCAGTTCTCGTGAGGATATGTAAATAAATATGTATTTCTGATACTTTTCATTTGTTTATGACACCCTTGTCAAAATCTATCTATCCATCCATGTCCATATCTGTAGGCAATATCTATCTATCTATCTATCTATCTATCTATCTATCTATCTATCTATCTATCTATCTCAGTCTGTTCACATCTGTCTGAGTCTGCTCAAATCTATCTATCTATCTATCTATCTATCTATCTATCTATCTATCTATCTATCTATCTATCTATCTATCTCAGTCTGTTCACATCTGTCTGAGTCTGCTCAAATCTATCTATCTATCTATCTATCTATCTATCTATCTATCTATCTATCTATCTATCATCATGTCTGTTCATTCATCTATCTATCTATCTATCTATCTATCTATCTATCTATCTATCTCAGCCTGTTCACATCTGTCTGAGTCTGCTCAAATCTATCTATCTATCTATCTATCTATCTATCTATCTATCTATCTATCTATCATCTATCCTGTTCACATCTGTCTGATTCATCTCAAATCTATCTATCTATCTATCTATCTATCTATCTATCTATCTATCTATCTATCTCAGTCTGTTCATATCTATCTATCTATGTCCATATCTGTTGGCAATATCGCAGTCAGTTCATATCTATGTAAATATATAACCATGTAAATACGAACAAATATATAGATGTTTCTGATTGCATAAATACATTCATAAGCCCAGGTATTTCATATGCACCTTTACGTGCTTCCCTACTCTCCTCCCATATATATATTATATATATATATATATATATATATATATATATATATATATATATATATGTAAGCAAATATATGGATATAGATCCGACATAATGAAGAAAAATATACGGAAAAAATGCATAATTGCATATTAAGAATTTTGTTTGTTTTTTCTGTATATTTTTCTTGATATATATATATATACAAAAATCGCAATACCTAAGGTTTAAAACGATTTCAAAATGAAAAAGTTTTTTGAAGATTTTAATTTAGTTTTAAATTCAAACAAATTACTTTGTTATAGTTCAAAATTAGTTTAAATTTACTAATTTTAGCGATATTCTACGTATTTGACAGTGCAATGTAATTCTTTTTTATTAAAAACCTTACAAAAATGAAATCTACTTTTCTGAAACCTTATTCGAGAAATATTGGCTGTTTTAAAGTTTAATTAATCTAATTTCAAATAAATATTACTTTAGTTCAAAATATCGCAGAAATTCATTTTCAACACGAAGGTATATGTTTATTTAAGGTCTTGACAGCTTGACAGCTTGATTGAAAGCCGAAAGTTTATCTATTTTTTTTTCTACTGATGAAATATCTGTAAAAATGACTTGCGAAATATAACGTGTGCTTCTTTTTCATATAATTTTTAACTATCCATTAATCTTAAAAAATTAGGAAAATAGTTTTCGTAATATAATGTTTTATTGAATTTGAGGTACTTTGTGCACAAATCTGCTATAAGTACCGCTCTTATTTTCTTATAATTTCGTGTATGGGCATCCGTATTTACAAAAATCGGCATGCCTACAAACACACACATGTAAAATCGCAAGATTCTTTTGGTAATATTGTGGGTCGATGAACGGTAGCAATCTTTTGAATTTACGATTAGAAAATATAATTTTATTTAATAACAATATCACCTAACTAGTACAAATTAATATAGAATTTGAAAAAATTTAAAACCCTATAAATTATAATTAAAATTTAAAAAATGAAAACAATTCTTTAAAAAATTCATAACACATCAAAAAAAAAAAATTTAAAAAAAAAAACAGTATCCATAAAGTTTCTTATTCATAAAATCAATTAAAAGATTTTCTAAGAAAATACTATTTTAGTTTTATTGAATTATTTTTTTATTATTTTACGATTCAGAGAAGATTTTCGGTAATTAGGTGTCCTGTTTTACAAAATGAAATTGACGATTTAAATTTGCCAAGGATTTCTGTTTATTAATAATATAAAATTTAAGCAGTACAAAAGTAAATTTCTCTAAATTTTATAAATTAGAAAATTGGGCGTATGTAGTATAATTTCATCCATTATTTTAAGTAAGCCTTGAAAGTTTTGATTAAAATCCGACGATTCTTGCAAGAATTTCCAAATCAATGTGTTTTTTTTTACGCAAAAGCATGCTAAAATTTTCTAAACTAATCTTTGGTTCGCCGCTGAGGCAAGCAAAACATTTTTTTTTTAAATTTCGAACGTTCTAAATAGGATAAAATAAAGATATAATTTAATAATGAAAAAAAAAATCTTTGGGTTTTCCTTTTAATAATAACAAAGATTTTGACGACAAAACTTTGTTATCATTAAGGTCATGACATTTTTCATAATGTAAGATAATTTTATAGCGAATCTTTGGAAGTACCCCCCTCTCTCTCTCTCTCTCTCTCTCTCTATATATATATATATATATATATATATATATATATATATATATATAAACGCTAAGTTTAAGGCGACCCCACACAGAAAGTATAGACATTAATAGGACGGTTTAGCGATAAATAAAGCTTCCGAAATATGACTTTATGTTTTATGGAAAGGATTCTCTCTCTCTCTCTCTCTCTCTCTCTCTCTCTCTCTATATATATATATATATATATATATATAGAGAGAGAGAGAGAGAGAGAGATAGACATAAAGTAAAATAGGAAAAAGAAGTTGAAATTCTTCTAGAGTCTTTAAGAATATTTATTTAGAGTAACTTTACCGATTTCACAGTGCTATAATTTACAAAAGTTAATTTGAGATAGAGAAACATAAAGACACCAGTTGAATTTTCCTACATGTTTTTATCCCTGTGGGACATAAAAGAACTTACTTTCTCATATATATATATATATATATATATATATATATATATATATATATATATATATATATATATATATATATATTCTATCAGGCTTTGCTCACTCGCTATCGCTTCCTTTTGGTAAAATATATTCACTAATTGAAATCTTTGAAACAAAAATTTTAAATGAACATTTAATTCATAAATTGGTTGTAAACATGAATAATCGTATTTATTCAAGGAGCTAAATATCAGGATTTTAGCCATTTTTAGACAAATGAAACATGGCGAAACTGAATAACATTTTACAGGTGTTGACAGAAATAAAATACATGTATTTGCATGAATGAAAAACATAATGGTGAAGAAAATTGAAACTTTTTTCCTAAATAATACTTATTGTAATGCAGCAGGATTAACTTTTATTTTTAATTTGGAGAAAATATGAATAAATTCCTTACATTTTCAATTCTTGAAAAGGCAGCATAAAATTGACCCTGAGAAAAGCAGGGGTTGCATGAGGTAACTTTCATTGATTAACCTTGGGATTTATTAGTAGTCATTACAGAACTTACTTTGACTGGGAAATGTAATCATTTAAAATAAAAAGGAATATCTATTAGAACCAATGAAATTCTTGGAATCAGTACAGTCTCTCCTTTCCCTTGAGCACTTAAGAGCTTCCAATAAGTGAGCTAACATTTTCTTCACAATAAGACGTGTACCATTACATAACTTTGGAGGATCTAGATTTCTTAGCACCATTAATGGTACTTGTTTTATTACCAGCTTGTGTGATGGCATTCCTGGAAGATCCAGAGTTACCAAAAACTATTTTCCACATAGTCACCTTCATTGGCTATACATTATCCAGACCCTTTACATTTCATGGTTGTTAGTTGTGCATGGCTGCCTAGAAAGTGTCTTGTCACTGCTGATTCCACACCATTCATTTATTGGTATCTATAACAAATATAAGTATAAGAGATATGGAAATTGACCAAGAATAACCTACGCTAGAGGTAGTTTCGCACAATACCGAAAATTGCTACAGAACCAAATATTAACTTAAAACGCCATCTTATATCTTTAAATAGCCTGATCAGATCGAGACTTTTGTATGGATGTGTAAATGGAGGAGAGGGCAGGTTTTAGGGAAGATATCAAATAGATAAAATTTAATAAAAATGCAGGTAGTTAGATTATGCTCTGATTTTATCTGTCACTCTTACCTGCAATATGTCCTGTGATATATATGCTCCAGTGTAAACTTGACTCGCAATAGATATTCAAAACAAAGAGTCTTTAAAAATGCAGCCATTCATCGTGATTGTTGAGAATTTAAGTTCAGCATGTACGCTATTGTTGCAATTTGGCATCCAAGTCTGAAAAGTCTGGAAGAATTGTTGGTTACTTATACGGCTCAAAATAAGTAGCTGCCTCCATTTGTCAAACGCTATGTTTATATGACTCGGATCAGACCGGAAATGAAGTATTGTTTCTATATCCGGGCTGAAGCTGCTTAATCCTAACTTTCCAGGTTTGACGGAGTTCGAAACCGTCTACGCGATCTTGGTGGTGGTGAATTATTTTCCGCTTCCAACCCCTTTTCTACTGGCGAAACATCGTTAACCTGACGCTACACTATCGCTACTTCCACAGTAAATGATATTCTTTACCCGTTTAGAACTTCACAACTAAGACACGCCATGCCACGTACATAGGTCTGAAATCCTCATTCTCTTAGTATTCCGTTAGTAAGGAAGAAGTTCCACTTAGGCAGCTTCTTTTCCATGAACTGTTAGTTTATAAAAGAGACTCCTGAGAGGATGCTTCCCCGATCACCATGATCATACCCTCTTCAGATTCGCACTACTTCCCCGTCTTTTGAACAGGAGTAGAGGTTCATCCCTTGTTTCTCACTGAGGATTGGGTTTCCGGTTTCTTCTCCTAAGGTCTTCTCATTCTGTTTCAGACCCAGTAACCTCTTGTGTCATAGTGGCATTATCGCCCTGCTTGAGGGGAAATGATTAAAAATTCTCGAGTCAACCTTTATCTATCCTATATATTCTCATAATATGCGCGTCTTCCATTATACACTTATATCTCATTCAGTAACCCTCTGCCTTGAGTGGATCTTGTGCCTTGCATTAGGTGAACAGTATCATGTAAAAAAGACTGGATTTTTTTGCGACCTTGTTTATATTGGTCTTACATGCGCGTGTTCTTTATTTCGATACGTCCCTCGGAGTCGTGGTGTAAGTTCGTAACTTTTTCCCGTTGACTTGAGCAAATCTTCTTCCCGGGGTCCTTGTGTGGGGTCTCTTCTTCTGTAAGGGTAAGGGCTAATCCAATGTCACGTGATATCGCGATGCTGTTTTCAACTCGGCCATGTTTACTGCCTCAATTAATAGCGTTTCCTCGTTTTTAGTGAATAATGTCACGAGAGAAGCGCAGGCCAAAGTAATCAGGATCTAGGAGACGGACAAGAGGAGCAAAAATTAACTGCGAAAATCGATTACTGCTAGGCGTCTGGGGGGGGTCGTTGCGTCTCGGATTTCTTCAACTGGAATGAAGAACACAAGACACTTGGCGTCTGGTTCGAGAAGGGTCTTCATTTAAAGAAGATTTAATCAGCAATAAGGGCGAAGATCTATGATTTTGAAGGAAATATTCTTCAAGAAAGAGAGCGAAACCTTATTAAGAAAATATCTTTGCCAGCGATTCGCCAGTGTCAGCGAGACGGTACTGATGTCAAAGAAACAATTTAAAACGCTGGGAAGTGTTTCAACAAACCTTGCTTCATAATTTCGTGACATCATAGCTACTTGTACATGGTGTAAAATATGATCTTTCTTCTGTGTGGTGCCCCTTCATCACGCGTGCGATCATGGCTCTCCATAATTTCCTGTCCTTTGTAACGCTTAGTACATTTTATCTATTTGATATCTCACCTAAAACCTGTCCTGTCCTCCATTTACACATCCATACAAAAGTCTCGATCTGATCAGGCAATTTAAAGATATAAGATGGCGTTTTAAGTTAATATTTGGTTCTGTAGCAATTGGCGGTATTGTGCGAAACTACCTCTAGCGTAGGTTATTCTTGGTCAATTTCCATATCTCTTATACTTATATTTGTTATAGATACCAATAAATGAATGGTGTGGAATCAGCAGTGATAACAGCTGTGTGTGACAAGCCTCTTTCTAGGCCGCCATGCACAACTGTCAACCATGGATAATGTGTAGCCAATGAAGATGACTATGTGGACTATAGTGTTTGGTAACTGCAAACAGGATGCCAAATTGCAACAATAGCGTACTTGCTGAACTTAAATTCTCACCAATTACGATGAATGGTTGCATTTTTAAAAACTCTTTGTTTTGCGATTACAGTTTAAACTAGATTATATATATATATACATACGATCCAAGGCTAAAAATGCAGGTAGATAGATTATGCGTTAATTTCATCTGTCACTCTTACCTTCAATATGTCCTGTGAGTGTCAAATTTTCCAAGCCCTCTTTTCTCATTATCTGCCCAAAACTTACAGTTGCCTCTAGTATAAGTGTCCTTTTTCTTAACAGAAAAATAAGACCTTCTACATGGCGGATAAACCTCCTTGTAGGTCAACGATCATCAAGCACAATGAGTTAGATTGGGCTCCAGAAATAGGTTCCCCCAGATTAAATTGCCCACAACACAGTACGCATGAATCAACATCTCTGACTTTCAACCTAGATATTGAATTAAGAATCTGTCAGTGCCTAATTCAGCAGTTACCTTAGAACCACATCTCATCATGTTACTTATAATGACGAGGATATTGCCAAATTATTTCGTAAGTCTAAATCATACGGCCAAATCACGTTGAGACATCGTTTCTCGTACGATAAGTTAAGCAATGTCGAGCCTTTTCGGTACCTTGATGGGTGACCGCTTGTGAATACCAGAAGCTTCAAGCTGGGGTGTGCGAGTGGTGTAATTGATTAATGGTTCGGAATTGTTAATCAGAGAGGCGAGTTCCAGTTCTAATTGGGTTCGTTATATTCACGTACGTGGAAATACACATGGGAAAAGGTTTGAATTTATCTCTTTTCCCCTAGCTATGGGTTAATTAGTAAAAGTTGTATCTCTGAATCATTAACATCTCCCCCAATAACCCCACAAATTCTTAGAATCTACAAATATTTTCTGGCTTTAAATAAGCCGTAGAAACCAAATCAACAATATTAAGCTTAAAGGGAAACAGCAATTAATCGAACTAACACGATATGTTAGATGGAAGAACAGGTTGTTTCTAAGAGTTGCAAAGTATAAGAATTTGTGGGGTACCATTATCGTCCAGTTCCTCAAGAGACTTAGCATAATTGCAGATTCTTAACTATCTGAACCCTGCGCTCCCTGAACAATTTTAATCTTTTTGCCTCAGCTTCTGTGTCAAAATGCGCAAATAATTCGTAGGTAAAGTTTCACGGTAGACATAAAAATAGTTACAAGTGTTTACCCACCGTTCAACCGGTGGCTCGCCATTAAGTCATTTTTCTCTACCTCTGTTCAACCAATGGATGGACATTACGTCATTTTTCTCTATCACCGGTAAAGCGGTGATCAGAGCTCAAAGGGTTAAACTATGATCTGAAATTCGAAAGAAAGCAGTGGTAGGACCTACCCTGTATTCATCATAAAAATTTAAGATGTAGTAAACACTTCAATTACCGCTCTGTATAGATAAGTTATAACAAATTTAGTGTAGGAGATACGTAAATTGAATATAGAAGTGCTAAAAGTCGTTTCGCCCAATACCGCAAGTTTCTACTAAACTAAAACATTAATCTGGAAACACGTATCATCTAAGATAAATAGTTAAAATGGTTTTGAGTAAGTGAAGTCTGTGAGACTTGACGAAGATCTTACTTCTTAAAACCTTAATGACTGGCCTTATAGAATAACAAACAAGTAACAGAAACCACATCACTTGAGGACTTTTAATATTGTTTATTTTGTTCTTACAAGATAAAGAAATAGAAACATCTTTTCTGTTTGTTTCTTCCATAAACTGACACACTTTTTCGAGTTGAACCTTGTGATTATTGAATTCTTCCCTAAGTTTCCAAAAGCTGAGTTATATCAAATCCCTCATCGTTCGATTGACCAAATTCTAACTGCTGTCGCAAATGGATTTCGAGATTTAAAAAAAAATGGATTCACTCAAACCAAGGCAGTAAAGCCACTAAGACACAAAAGGTTACTGTGTATGGAAGAATTAAAAAACAGAAACAATACTAAGGAGCAACAACAATAGAAGAGTAATCAGGAAGACTGCATATAATGATTGATATTGCATTTAATTGTTTTAAGATCAAAGTTAACTGGAAAGCATGGAGCCAGAAGAGTGTTCCACAAGAGAGAAGTGCGAGAGAAGAAACTGTTAGCATATAAGTTACGGTTATATCTAGACAATTTAACTGTAAATTGCCAGTCTCATCGCCGGCATAGGTCCGTCTCGAGAGACGATGGAGTAGGGCGATGCGCTACGAGCCCGGGCGGGATATATGGAGAACTAGGGCTGCCCGGACGTCTAGTTCCCCCTCTTGGCCTTGCTAGCAGAGTCCAATACAGTTTGGTACCAGCAAACGTTGCCGGAAGGTAGCACAAAGTGCCATCCATCTGCCTTAGGGGCTCCACTCCCGGTTTGAATTCAGAGTTGTCCTTCTCCTAGACCAGTTGCCATACAAGGCTATAGAACCCAGTCTGTCCTGCTGTTTACCCATAGCTGGAGGGAGAAGAGGATTTATAGCTTTCCCAAGGGTATTAGCACGTAAGTGAATGTAATGGATACGACTGGAATTCGAACTCGGCTCTCCGATTCCTTAATCCTAGCCGCTATCCATTACGCCATTTTTCCAGTCTATTACTGAGCTTAATTACTGTGTCTAGATATCATAGCGAAGAGTGATATTTCTTCCGCATTATTTACAGAAATGTATCAAAAAGCAAAAATGGGACATAGGGAAAAAGGGTGGCCTTCTTCTATCGTAACATTAAACTTAGCTAGCCAGGATCACTGACACAAATGTACCACACCAAAACAACGCATTCTTACCACATGCACCACATCCAACATAATACCTCTAGGTCTCTATAAAAATCCTTCACTAGTCTCATAGGGACAATTCATGTCTGTGGGGGAAGAGATGGGGTACAATAGCAAAGAGCGATATTTATTTGTAATTTATTTAAAAATGTGGCACAAGGTCAAAATGGCGAATGGTGAAAAGGACGGTCTTGTTCTGTCTTAACGGTAAACTCAGCAAGCCAAAAACACTGACTCAAACATATAACAATATTCCTTATACCACAACAACGCATTCTTACTTACCTTTGTTACTACATCCACCTTAATACCACAATGTCTCTATGAAAGTCCTAACTAGTCCCCCGTGTACAATTCATTGTCTTTGTGAGGGAGGGGAATAAAATAACAAGTTAAAAATCTAAATTCTAATGAAAATATCAAAACGCACATACGAACAATTTCCATGAAATATTTATAGACATTGCACAGAGAAGCAACTTTATGGCGGCTGGAAAGTGACTGAAGCCGAGATATCAGGTCAGGGCCATTAATATTGCTGATTTTTCTCTCGATTCTATTAAGAATCTCTAAATATATAGCAGAAGAACCAGGCCATATGTGGCAGCAATATTCTAAGCATGGACGAATGGTAGACTTATAGATATGTAAGATAGATTCTTTTTTTATTTTTTGTTTCATTTTCATTTGTGTTATATTCATAGCCTCCGCCCTTTTGACCCGAGGCTGATCTGCCCGCAAGTTGTGGCACTGGACGGTACCGTTAGACAGTAGCTCAATAAACAGCGAAAGGCATCATTTTTCTAAGCATTCATTTTCGCAATAAAAAGAATCAGATTTCACATTTGACCCCCACAAGACAACTCGGTTTGCCCACCCAGTTTCCTGCATGTGCTAGTGCAGCTGTAATCAGCCCCACCCTTGCATTTACTTTTTGAAAAATGATATCTCAAAACTCTTTTATTTCACCTTTTTTTTTTTTTTTTAATATTTCATCTGTGAAAAGAAAACAAAAAAAAACAAAAAAAACAAACAGTTTTGGAAGCGAGGTTGGCGAACAGGGTGATTGTCAAAAATGGCGTATGAGAAGCAGGGCAGGGAAAATAAATATAACGATGCCGACGCCTTCGTCTACTTTGTTTCTCTTCCCGTTCGCTCTCACCCCCGCTCCCGTCCCACCAACCATGACTCGTGTTTCCCAAGCAAGTTTATCTATACTAACACCAATTTGCTGAGTGCAATTGCGAGCATAGAGCTTTAGGAGGTCAAAGGGTGTTAGCGGAATGTCCACCCGCTCTGTTTCTTCCCGGTGGGGCTGAACGGCCGAGATCGTCGTCAGATAAGAAATAATTGTGTTTCTCTTTTATGGCTATTTCACTTTCGCTTTTGGCTTCCGATTTACCATTCCTGTTTTTCATTTACCGACTTACCTTTTTCATTTATCTCTTCTTTCCCTCCCCCTCCGCTTTTGTTTCATTTATTTATTAGGCAATTCATTTTTCTTTCTTTACACATCGCTATATTCTTCTGATTGTTTAAATACTTTCTTTCTTTTTACACTAACGTTTTCATTTATTTTCCTTTCTTTCTTTTCCATCTTTGACTTTAGAATTCTTTCTTACTTTCTTTCTTTCACTCTTTGTTTGTTAGTTCCTTGCTTTCTTTCTATTCAATCTCTGGCTATTTGAATTCTTTCTTTCTTTCTTTTTTTTCGTTCATACTTTCTTACTTTCTTCCCAATCTCTGGCTATTCTTTCTTCACTGATATTTCCTTTCTTTCCCATCACCGGCTATTTGAGTTCTTTCTTTCTCTCTCTCTTTCTTTCTTTTTTTCTTTTTTTCTTTCTTTCTTTCTTTCTTTCTTTCTTTCTTTCTTTCTTTCTTTCTTTCTTTCTTTCTTTCTTTGGCTATTTGAATTCTTTCTTCACTGATATTTCCTTTCTTTCCCATCACCGGCTATTTGAGTTCTTTCTTTCTTTCTCTCTCTTTTTCTTTTTTTTTTTTTTTTTTTTTCTTTCTTTCTTTCTTTCTTTCTTTCTTTCTTTCTTTCTTTCTTTCTTTCTTTCTTTGGCTATTTGAATTCTTTCTTCACTGATATTTCCTTTCTTTCCCATCACCGGCTATTTGAATTCTTTGTTTGTTTGTTTGTTTGTTTGTTTGTTTGTTTGTTTGTTTGTTTCTTTCTTTCTTTCTTTCTTTCTTTCTTTTATCATTTTTTCTCGGTTCTTGTCGAAATTCATTTTTCTTTCTTTCTTTGTTCTTTGCTCTTATGACACTTTTTAATTTTGTATTCTTTATCTTAACACTTTCAATTTTCATTCTTCTACTGTCATTTTTAAAAAAAAAATAATTTGTTTGTCTGTTTCTGTCTGTCTTTCTTTCTTTCTTTCTTTCTTTCTTTGGCTATTTGAATTCTTTCTTCACTGATATTTCCTTTCTTTCCCATCACCGGCTATTTGAATTCTTTCTTTCTTTCTTTCTTTCTTTCTTTCTTTCTTTCTTTTCCATCTCTGGCTATTTGAATTCTTTCTTTCTTTCTTTTTAACCTTTGTCTATTTGAATTCTTTCTTCACTGATATTTCCTTTCTTTCTTTCTTTCTTTCTTTCTTTCTTTCTTTTCCATCTCTGTCTATTTGAATTCTTTCTTTCTTTCTTTCTTTATTTATTTTCAATCTTTGTCTATTTGAATTCTTCACTGATATTTCCTTTCTTTCTTTCTTTCTTTCTTTCTTTCTTTCTTTCTTTCTTTGTCTATTTGAATTCTTTCTTCACTGATTTTTCTTTTCTTTTCTTTCTTACTTTCTTTCTTTCTTTCTTTCTCATAAACGGCTATTTGAATTCTTTTATTGTATTCAATCTCTGGCTATTTTAATTCTTTGTTTCATTCTTGACAGGTACTTTTTCTTTGTTCTTTTCTTTCTTTCATCACTATCTCCGGCTATGTGCATTTTTTCATTCTTCGTCTTTGACTACTTTAGATTCTTATTCATTTATCTATTTATTTATACTCGGTTCTTGTAGAAATACCATTTGCACTTTCTTTCTTTCTTTCTTTCTTTCCTTCTTCCATTCCTTTTATAATCATCGTATTCTTTTCATTCTTTTTTTCATATATTGATTTTTTCAGTTCTGTTCCCCCCTTCACTTCCTCATTTCCTTTCATTCCCTTTCCACTTTCTCTTCTTTTTCTTTTGCCTACTCTGAAAAATCCTGTCCCTTTGTCACCTCATTCTTCATTATTTACTCTCACTTTTCACCATTTTCTTATACTTCTGACATTTTTCTTTTCGTGTGACATTCATTTCTTTCTTTTGGATTCCTTAAAGCCTTTCTTTTCCTCGGTATCCATCATGCCTATCTTTCATACAATTATTTACTGACGCCTTTCTTCTTTTCTCGTGTTTCACTCCATTCCTTCCCCTGTTTTTCTTCATAATCTTTCTCCTCCCAAGTTTGTTTCTAGCTCGAGTCAATAGTTTATCTCGAAATCAACTCTACCGCCTTCATCAACCAATTTTACTGGCTCAGGTTCCGTAATATGGACTCTGCGTCGGTTTTACAACAGAAGATAGAAATGAATAACTTGAATTTATTGCCCTTCATCCAGCGGCCATTTTTGTTATAGTGTCCAATCACCGCCAAGCTTTTCTTTCTTTGTCGCTCTTTGTCCAGATTATCCTAAATGACGGCCTTTCTTTCTCTTCACCGTTAACTGCTCATTGACATCGGTTTCAATGTTTGCATTGTCTTTATTATCTCCGATTCGACTTCACCCGATCGTTTTCCGGTAATTTCCCCTGTTTTTATGACTATTTATGATTCGCCAGTTCAATCTTTGGGAATTGTCAAATTTCCTCCTTGTATTTCAATTCTTTTTTTTTTTTTATCTTTGGAAAGGTATCTTCCATTCTGATGTGTCCCTCTTAGCTTTTTAGTATTTATTTAATCGTAAATGCTTTCTTTTTCTTTCTGACTCTATCAATTTTCCGCTTTTATTCCATTTCACTAAATTTTCGTTTCCCACCCTCCTTTCCTTTCCTATTTTTCCCTTTCCTTTTTTTTTATTCTTGCTGTGAACCCTTCTGTTTGTCATTCATTCCTCCCCACAAATATTTAATTTGTTTCTTTCTTTGACATCCATCTTTCTATTTTTGCTTCCCATCACAAGTTTTTGTCCCCTTTCTTTCTTTCTTTCTTTCTTTCTTTCTTTCTTTTCTTTCTTTCTTTCTTTCTTATGCAACCTTGTACTTTTCCTTATTTCTCTCTCATTCCTCCGTCTGCCTCATCTATCTTTCTTTCTTTCATGTCCATCCTTTCACAAATACCTTATTTCTTTTGCATCCATGTGCTATTCCTTTTTCTTACCATTCCTGTCTTTGACTGATCTTTATTTCTTTGACTTGCATTCTTCCGCTATTGCATTTTCTACCACTTATTTGTTTGTTAATTTCTTTTTACTTTTGTTTCTTTTTCTTCTTTCCTTTTCTTCTTTGCGTTTTCTTTTTCTTCTTTTCGTTTTCTTTTTTTTTTTTTTTTTTCTTTCTTTTTCTTCTTTCTTTGGCATGTATCATTCATTTTTCTTCGGTGATGTTTTCTATTCTTTTTTTTTCTTTCTGCATTTTTTGCTGTCTAAATTCTTTCTTTCCTTCTTTACTTTTTTTTTGCTTTTTATTTCCTTCTTTTCTTTTTTGCATTTTTTTGTTAAAATTCTTTTTTTTCTTTCTTTGTATTTTTTTTGCTGTTAAAATTCTGTTTTTCTTTCCTTGCGTATTTTTTGCTGTTAAAATTCTGTTTTTTTTCCTTGCGTATTTTTTGCTGTTAAAATTCTGTTTTTCTTTCCTTGTGTATTTTTTGCTGTTAAAATTCTGTCTTTCTTTTTTATGTATTTTTGCTGATAAAATTCTTTTTTCCTTAAAATTTTGTTGTTTTTTTCTTTCTCTATATATTTTTTTGTCTTAAAATTCTTTCTTTCTTTTTATGTGTTTTTTGCTGTTAAAATTCTTTTTTTTCTTGATGTGTTTTTGCTGATAAAATTATGTGTTTTTGCTGATAAAATTCTTTCTTTCTTTCTTGATGTGTTTTTGCATAAATTTTTTCTTTCTTTCTTGATGTGTTTTTTGCTGAAAAATTCTTTCTTTTCTTTCTTGATGTGTTTTTGCTGATTTCTTTCTTTCTTTCTTGATGTGTTTTTGCTGATAAAATTCTTTTTTTTTTGTATTTTTTGTGTTAAATTTCTTTTTTCTTTCTTTATGTATTTTTTTACTGTTAAAATTCTTTCTTTGTTTCTTTATATATTTTTGTTGTTAAAATTCTTTCTTTCTTTCTTGATGTGTTTTTTGCTGATAAAAATCTTTCTTTCTTTCTTGATGTGTTTTTTGCTGATAAAATTTTCTTTCTTTCTTGATGTGTTTTTTTTGATAAAATTCTTTTTTTGTATTTTGCTGTTAAATTTTTTTTTTCTTTCTTTATGTATTTTTTACTGTTAAAATTCTTTCTTTGTTTCTTTATATATTTTTGTTGTTAAAATTCTTTCTTTCTTTCTTGATGTGTTTTTGCTGATAAAAATCTTTCTTTCTTTCTTGATGTGTTTTTGCTGATAAAATCTTTTTTCTTTCTTTCTTGATGTGTTTTTGCTGATAAAATTCTTTTTTTTGTATTTTTGCTGTTAAATTTCTTTTTTTCTTTCTTTATGTATTTTTTACTGTTAAAATTCTTTTCTTTGTTTCTTTAATATTTTTGTTGTTAAAATTCTTTCTTTCTTTCTTGATGTGTTTTTGCTGATAAAATCTTTCTTTCTTTCTTGATGTGTTTTGCTGATAAAAAATGATGTGTTTTTGCTGATAAAATTCTTTTTTTTATTTTTGCTGTTAAATTTCTTTTTCTTTCTTTATGTATTTTTTTACTGTTAAAATTCTTTCTTTTGTTTCTTTATATATTTTTTGTTTTAAAATTCTTTTCTTTCTTTCTTGATGTGTTTTTGCTGATAAAATTCTTTCTTTCTTTCTTGATGTGTTTTTGCTGATAAAATTCTTTTTTTTGTATTTTTGCTGTTAAATTTCTTTTTTTCTTTCTTTATGTATTTTTTACTGTTAAAATTCTTTCTTTGTTTCTTTATATATTTTGTTTGTTAAAATTCTTTCTTTCTTTCTTGATGTGTTTTTGCTGATAAAAATTTTCTTTTTCTTTCTTGATTCTTTCTTTCTTTCTTGATGTTTTTTTGCTGATAAAATTCTTTTTTTTGTATTTTTGTTGTTAAATTTCTTTTTTTTCTTTCTTTATGTATTTTTTTACTGTTTTTTTTTCTTTGTTTCTTTATATATTTTTGTTGTTAAAATTCTTTCTTTCTTTCTTGATGTGTTTTTTTTTGATAAAATTCTTTCTTTCTTTCTTGATGTGTTTTTGCTGATAAAATTCTTTTTTTTGTATTTTTGCTGTTAAATTTCTTTTTTTCTTTCTTTATGTATTTTTTACTGTTAAAATTCTTTCTTTGTTTCTTTATATATTTTTGTTGTTAAAATTCTTTCTTTCTTTCTTGATGTGTTTTTGCTGATAAAATTCTTTCTTTCTTTCTTGATGTGTTTTTGCTGATAAAAATCTTTCTTTCCTTATACAATTTTTGTTGTTGTTTGGATTCTTTCTTTCTTTCTTTCTTTGTTCTTTCTTTCCAACTGCTTCAAGATCTTTCTTTCTCCGTATTTTGCTGTTTGAATTCTTTCTTTCTTCTTTCCGCCAATGTTATCTTTCTTTCTTTCTTTCTTTCTTTCTTTCTTTCTTTTCTTTTCTTTCTTTCCATTCTTATCGTTATCACCATCACTTTTACAAGCAAATAAAGACGTTGACCACAGTCAATTTGAAATAATGAATAAACACCAGACACGTAAACGCCCGCACTTCATTCTCGCTTGAAAGAAAATGGCTGAATTAACGCTCAGAGAAAGCAAAGAGATTAACTGAATAATCTTTTAAATTTCTTGTTGGTAAAAGCACAATTTTAATGTCATCCCTGAGAATAGCCTTCGCTTTTTTTTTCCGGAAAAGATTGATTATCCCTGCCTGCGTGCAAATCTCTTCCGATTGATTCTGTCTTTAGTCTTTATGTTTACAGTTCTTGGACGACAACATAATAGTCACTAAGACGATACAGGTTTTTTTTAATTTGATTTAGTGTCCCTCAACTATTTTTAAAGATATTCTCTCTATATCTCGCACAGTTTCTCTCTCTTTCTCAGTGCGGAATGGTTTGAGAAGTGTCTTTCTTCTGGTTGCTCTGATGTAGTAACCCTTGTAATGGAGATGCCATGCTGCTGCTTTAGTAGAATTGCCAGCGTTCCGTCACAATGTTAAAAGTGATGAAAAATGAGTTTCGTATATCAACAAAAAAACAAAAGTTTACTGCCAGCCACTTGATCAGATAAAGGAAGCATTACATTAAAAGAGACAGGCTTTGGTAAACAGAAACGGTGTTATTTTTTCAACATGACAATACAAGAAAACAAACTGCAAAGCAAACCCCAAATCAAATAAGATGGTTAGCTAGGTTCTTGCATATTCTCCATAATCGCCAGATATATTTTCTTTTATTACAATCCATCGCTAAATATACAAGGAAGTGGCCGTTTCCTGCTACCGCTCCAGTAAGTACCTGACAACTAGTGCTATCCTCTACCGTTAAAAGAGCCGGATCAGGCCTGAAATGGAGTCTAGCTGTGCATGAGCTGCTCAGTTCTCAGTTTCCAGTCTCGATAGAGCCCCGAAGCGTCTCTGCGTCTTTGTGGGTGGCAATTTCTGTTCCACCATGCAACGCCTCCCTCACAGACCATATGTCACGAGACTCTCTTTGCTCTTCCGCTACTTCCCTGGAAAGTGCTCAGACGAACTACTACTGTTATGTCTACAATGCCATAAATGAAGATAACCCAATAAATATTATGTTGCTTGCAGTCAACGTAATCATGCTTAAATAGGTATTAGGCACATAAATCTAACCCGCTACTTCTTTACTCCTGATATTTATTATACAAAAGTTCAAATAAGCCAAATAGACAAAATTAGGATGGGGCTGATATACACTTGTACTATCGATAACTTAGCTTGCCTCAATTACTGATCAAATCGTTCGTACGTTGTTCCTTTAACCAAAACATCTCATCTACACAACACTGCCAAAGACATACATCATAACATCATTTTTACTCTAAGAATCCCTATCTATACCCCATATGTACAGTCTCTGTAGAGAGCTGGATCGATAAAAATCTAAAAAATAATTCCCCAATGTTCAGGATATAAAAATTTATCTACTCAACTAAACAAAACTAGTGATAGTAACAGGCGCCCCACCCCGACAGTCTAATCAAAGAAGAGATAAAAGATAACGGGACGAAAAAAGCGTTCAATTTGAATGAAGCAAAACAGCTTCATCTTTAGATGTAACAGAGTCTTCTTTAATTAATTTAAAGTACTTTCATTAAAAATATTTTGAATTAATGCAGTTACTGATATAACAGAAGTAGTCTGGATTTATTCAACCAAAGGCTACAATTGAGTGAAGTCAATATTAGATTGCTTGAAAATTGAGGGAGTTTTTAGTTTAAAATTTGTGTTGATATTGATTTTTCGTTTTTAGCGGTTTTTTTGCTAAACGCAGTGGCTTAGAAATAAACATGAGATATCGTTGAGCTCGTCATGATGTAAGTAACCTACATACCGAGTTTGAACGAAATCGAATAAGAAAGGTTCAGATTATCGATTTTTGATCGGCTTTATCGATTATTGAGTTTTTAAAAATTATCGATTTTTTATGCCAAGAACCTGTCTTTTACATTGTACAATGTATGTACCACGTTTGGTCAAAATCAGTTGGATGGATCGCGAGTGAAAAGGTATGACACAGACAGACAGACACACAGACATCCTGTTTTATATATATATATATAGATGACAATTACGAAAACTCACACTCGAAACGAAATATATCACACAGTCACTAGAGAACTGCAATCCCTGTCGCCTAAATTGGGTGGAGAAGGGGAATAAACCAAAGATAAAATGGTGGGGGGGGGGCAAAAGATGAAGGGGCCAATGGCCATACATACCATAGCTAAGTTAAATTCAGCCACTTGAACTAAAAAGAAAAACGACTTAGGCTAACGTAAACCTAAATGTTTAAATCACACGATCGATATCCTTATTGCCAGGTCACCCCCAGATGCCCCTCTCAAGCGAACCAAACACAAAAAATTCAACCACCTTTCGCTGAATTTTCATGGAGAGAGTCGCCCCCTTTCTGCTCTAATTCTGACTTTAAGCGGGTGCTTAAAGAACAGAATTATTTGAGAAGAGGAAAAACTTCTCACCTCCCCAAAACTCCTTTTGTTCTGTCGTCCAAATCACGGCTTGCTTAGCGCCAAGTAAACGAAAGAACACAGTGTTCATTCCTCTTCAGCTGCGGCACAACATTGTTAATAATATCGGCCTCGAGGACACCCCCGCTCCAGGATGCCAACCATATAACTAACATCAGTTTGCACAACGGCCTTACGACGCTACAATGAAAGAAGATATGCCCCAAGGACTCAACCGCCCCACAGCAGCGCCGGCACTTTGGCGTAACTGCCAGCCTCGCTGCACAGAGCTTTTTGCCGATCCAGGGAGCCTTCACCAGTCAGGTGATTGATTCCTTGCCGTTGTTGAAACACCGCCACCAGGACGCCCAGGGCCACAGAGTACTAAAGTCCTCATTCTTTAAATCGAGGTCATCTTTACAGTATCTCGACTCCCGCACTAACACACGATATAATATATTAGGAGTCGGAGAGGCCTTCTTTAATCCGTGTGAAGTCTTTCTCAGCAAGTGAAAACTCACGATAGAAGGAGCAGCGGGTTCGAAGAGTGCGGCCGGCCTCCTCCTCACCATCATGCACATTTCTCAAAGCCGGGAACGCTGTCTTAGAGTCTTCCTTCCAGAAGAGGCCGTTATCCCCATGTTGCTGACATATTCGATCCAGAAACTTGAGCCGCAACATCTATTGACGAATCTCAACGTCGTGCAGTCCTAGACCGGCCTCAGACGGGTGGAGGCAGCAAACTGAGGACCTTAGGAGTGAACTTAGGAGCCTTGACATCTCACAAGAGGGGAAACAGGACTCAAGCCAATCAAATTTTCTCGCGCACAGACGTGGAAATACTGAGAGCCAGTAAAGAAACATGGGGTCGATGTGCGAGAAACAAAATTCTGCCCTTCCCTTTAAAGAAAGTCTCCTCCGAGACCACAGACTAACTGCAATCTCTGGTTTTTTCTGGCCTTTAATCAATTCTTCAATTGGAGGTTGGGTCCAAACCAGACACCGAGTATTTTGGGAGGCCCGTCCGTCCAAGTGAAGGGTCCGAGAAAAGAGACTCTTTTCCACGCACCCAACCGCAAGCACACAGATTTGTCGCGGCTGATCTTGTCGCCCGTTACGTCCTTATACCTACTGATTCCCTCGCCGGCTTCGTCAATCTCAGCGTTGCTTTCACAAAAGCGGTAACGTCAACGGCATAAGCGGAGTACCTGGCCACAGTTTTCACACCCGGGAGGGTAATTTCATATTGGACCGGATTCGTCTTTAATTTGCAAAGAAAAGGCTCCAACACAAGAATGTAAATCATCGTCGAAAGTGGGTAACCCTGACAAATTGATCTGGTCAACGTGAAGGTTTTGGACCTTACGAGATTCACTTCCACAATCGCACCGGGGAGCCGATACACGAGACGAAACCAAGTCCGAAAGTACGGCCCGAATCCGGCCGACTCGTAGACAGCCCCGAGAAATCGATGGTCAACCCTATCAAATGCTATCTAACCCTATATAAACTGATCACTGTCGACTTGTTCTACGATCAAGCGTACCAGATGTAAGTTGTCCTGAAAAGTACACAGCGAATGTCTTCTCGGGGCCACTCAGACTAGGCATAGCAGCCTGCAAGGGGTTGTCTAAGAACTTGGTCAAAATCTTTAACTCTGTATCTGACATAGTAAATTATTAATGTTGTCACCTCTGTGTTTGTTGTTGCAAAACAATTTGATCACACCTCTGGTGAAGCGTTCGAGACTATTTCCGTTCTACATCCATTGGTTAAAGGCCAGTGCTTGCAGAGGTACAAACACGTGCAGCTGCCTCAGATACCCCTCATAGGGTAGTCCATGGATAACTGGAGTCTCGTTTCTGCCGATATGTTTCAACGTATTCTAAATTTCCTCCTCTGTTATCGGACCGAGCCGCCTCGAGGCAAGGAAAGTCAGCTAAATACGTGTCGAACTGAATCGGGTTCAGACAGGGATCCCTGGTAAAAAGGTCCTGGAAAGCATCACCTATGCCATTGTTTGTAGTCACGGTACGCTAGTGATATATTGGTCTGCAACACTCTGAACCTCTTCAGCTCTAAATTCAGAGCCATATTTTTTTTTTCTGAAGACACTCTTTTTTAATCTAACCCTGATTACCAGAGTTAATCCTTCTTAAAAAGCAAGGTGGCTTACTCTGCCCTCTGCAGCTATTTTCCCACTATATATCGATTTTATAAACCTTTCTGTTTTGTGCCGTTTGCTGTGCTAATGTACCTGGGTTGATACGCCCATTATAATCAGCAAGAAACGACCTAATGGTAGCCTTAAAATGAACAGATCACTTATTCCTAACCGTAGTCCCGTCACTTCCGCATTAGAGTTTATAAAAGCTGCTCCCCAAAATCCTTCTCATCGAACAATGATGTGCTGAATTTCCAGTAGCCAGCCATGCTAATCTTAAGCCTATGGCCCGAATAAACTATGTAATGATGACTTGGACATCCTCAGAGCCCTAAGTCGACTCTCCTTAGACTCGGTCAATGTAGCTTGTACGCAACACCGAAGCCGAGTTGCGCTTATTAGTCCAAGTCCTTACCATCTCCCGCGGAAACTCATTCCTGAACTTATCACCAAGATCCAGCCTGCCTATAACGTACCGAAATGGCTTTAAAACCGGATTGATAGTAACCTTGCGATCTGTCGGGATCAAGGAAGGCATTCTAGTCACCCGCTAAAATTACTGGGCGAGATTTCGTCAGAAACCCATGAATCCGCCGAAAAAAAGCGGCCCGTTCCCTGAAGTCATTGGGTGCATAAAACCCAATGAGACGAAATGCCTTGTCCTTTATTGTACCATCCATGACACAAAGGCTGCCCTCCAGATCCACGAAGACAAGCGTACATACAGCATTCAAAGAACGGCTTACCAGCCAAGAACCCCACCCCTAGGACGGCAATCATAATACGCCGAGAAGCGATCAAACCCACTCGACAGTATATCATCATGGTCACCAGAATGGAAACAAGTCTCTACAGAACATATATCGGCATCCATGCATTGTAGAGCGCGATCGAGTCTCCGAGACTCAGACCTCATCCCCAGGACATTCGGAATAGCTAAAAAGAGTGACATTGTCAGATCTTCCATGATTGGCCGCCTGCCTTAAACATTGTCGGGGAGAGGATACCGACGGCCTCTCCCATTGACTCCTGGCCTATTTCACTCCTAACGTGACCGTCGATAGCGATACCCCCAATATCCCACGGAATAGTTAATTTCATCCCTATATAAGGAGAGGTGAACAAAAACTGGTACACTCCATAAGCAGAATCGTTCATGACTTTTGGTTTCCTCATTATCGGTGATGGATAATGTGGGTGTGATGTCAAATCTTTTTATTGCCTCCTCCGCGATCACTTAAGTCTTCCGGGTCCCCGAGCCCATCCTGATGACCGTACGGACTAGCTTGTCGTCTGGGAAGCTTCGCGGGTCGTCGACATCTTTGTCTCCAAACCTTTGGACTGAAAGCAAGTGTTTAAAGGACTTAATTCGGTTCCCATACTGCTTCAATCTCTCTGATTGTCTCAGGGATACACGGTAGATATATTCTCTTGAGTTTTAGGGAAGTTTCGATCTCCACCAGCTGGGATTTTTTTCCCTCTTTTGTGTTGCTTGAGAATGAGATTGAGCAGGAGTGGAAAATACAGAAGCGAGCGGAAAATAGTGGCATGGAGGGAGTGTGAACCCTTTTCAGAGGGAATTTCTTTAACCTAGTAACTGACGGGGAACAGACTTTTTTTTTGATGGAGTAGATAGGGAAGAAGCTGAGTGGAGAGACACCCCCACGTTGTACAGATGTTTTCTTTGTAGGATTGGGAGATTGCGGCAGTGCCCTTGGTTTGGCAACCTTTTTCAGGGGATGATTTTTGGAGGGGCTAAGTGCGGTCAATAGAGAAGGAAATGACCTTTTGGGGAAGATGGGACAGAGGCTTATGATCTTGGCCTAAACTATTTTTTGGCCTTTAATTACCTCTTCTTTGATTTTAGTGAACTTTTCGTGCCCGGAAACAAATTTCTTACTAACTTCATGTAATCTGCTGGCGTAGCTAATAGGATTTTTACTCTTGAGAATGGGACTGTTAATTTCCACCTCGCCCCTTTTCTTGGCAGGAAGTTGCGAGATGACCAATCACGCCACACGTCCAACAAACTGGTTTCCTCTCCGTCTGGTTAAACTGTTTGGTCATGAATTGCGTGCCATTGTCCGACACAATCGTATATGGGATACCGAATCTGGCATCTTCATGTAAAAAATTAACTGTACCACTACACGTAGGGCTTTTACATTTCAGCCATTAAGTGAAGGGATAATATTATTTAATTGTGGTTCTGGCCATTTTGAGAAACTGTCAACCACAATTAAATAATATTATTCTTCACTGGATCTGCAAAATCTATAGGCAGCCTTGCGCAAGATCTGTCCTTTTTTGGTCAAGAGGCAAATTTGACCCGTGGCATCTTTGCCGCCATCACACAAGCTCTACAGGATTTTACATTTTTTCTATTTGTTTGTCCATATTCGGCCAAAAATCATAGCTTCTCATTAAAGCTTTTATTCTTGATATATACCGGGGTGAGCGGTATGGGAATCTTTTAATATTCTTTTTTGCAGCGCTATTGGTTACACCACCCGTTAGCCGTACCCGCCCTGGGTATGAAGATAAACTACATCCGCGTCCAGGGTAAGACGATAAACTACGTCCAACAGCAAGGCTTCTGATCAGGAGGCTTTGAGGGCCGTGGAACCACCTCTTAATTACTGGTGTTCCCAGATCCTGACCCGGGGGTGGTAGCACCTGTTAGGGTCCCAGCTATGGATAAATAGTTAACCCCGAAACTGAGGTAAAAAGCATTATGAAAGTGTACAAATCGGTTTTAATACCAGAAATACTTTGTAAAAAATATTACCAGCAATAAGTTTTTGAAAGAAAAATATTACCAGCTATACAATTTTGGGAAAAAATATTACCAGAAATAGATTTTTGACAAAACAAAAATATAAGAAAAAAAATTGTCTGCATTAAATGACCCATTGAGGTTGATATGCCGTAAAACAAATCAAACCAAAACAAACCGTTAGCCGGACATCAAACTTCTATCGCAGATATAAAAAATCTTTTCACCCTCATTCTTTTTGTACTGTTGATAAATAATTTGTTTCTTTTTCTTAGATATATTTGTTCATTTTTTGCTCTGTTTCTGATCTCGCGTGTCACAGGTAATTCCCCTATGAAGCTACACAGCACGCTTTTTATTTCCATTTCTATTCTTGGGTTTGCTATCACAGTTTCTGCTAATGGTTCACATAGCTTGTGGATTAACCTGGATAACCCATCCGCATGCCCTAATCTCAGTGACAGAAGGAACTCCATCTTAAAATTTTAATTTAATAATATTGTTTGCCATCATCATCTCTCATGAATGAATCAATGGAAATTTTTACCACAAAAATTATTCCTAAAACCTCGTTTTCGATTTGGCCGTACCCGTTTTCAACTGGCGGTATGGCCCTCCACTCAATCGCTTTTACTTGGCCGTTACTTTATTTGTGTAATATTATGTCTCCTAAACCTAAATGTCTAGGGTCACTTGCAACAATAATATCCTTATTTGGATCGTAATGCGCCAGACTGAAGTCTGATGTTGATTTTTTTTATTCTCTCAAAAGCACACTGAGGTACTCCAGTTCCATTTAGAATATTTTTTTTTTTTAATAATTTATTTAGAGGAGCTTTTAACACGTTCATATTTGGGATAAAATTACCGTAGTGCTAGACCCAAGAATGCTTATTGCGCCGACATATTTGATGGGGGGGGCATAATCTTTATCGCACTCGACGGGTCTGGTTTTCTGCCTTTCGCATCTATAACTGGTCCCAAATACTTAATTTTAGATAAAAAGAAAAAAAATCACACTTATCCAAACTAAGTTTCAAGCCACATTGTTTTATTTCTTCAAAAACTTCTTCGTTGTTCTCGGCTTTCTCTCTTAATTAAGATGTTGTCAAGGTAGGCTCTTGCAAGGCCTACATCATTCAGCATCGTATCCATGGTTTGCTAGAAAGTGCCTGGTGCGACCTTTCTACCTAATGGCAGTCCGTTGTATGTATAAATGTCCTTTATGCGTATTTTTAGTCAAATACTTCGCATATTTTTCGTCGACAGGAATCTGGAGGTACGCCTCAGACAAATCAAATTTTGAAAACATTTTGCCTCCATTTAATTTTGCGAATATGCCTTCATGACTGCATGACTCGTCGCTGGGTAATTGTTTCCAAAGAATCGTTTAATCTTGTAGGAAAATCTGCACAGACCCTAATTTTATTATTATTTTTTTTCTCACGTAAACGGTAGGGCTTGCCCATTCACTCTAGTTCGTTTTGCTCAATACACTTAAGGAGTCTAGATCTTTGCTAATGGAGGCTTCGGCTGCAAAAGGTACTTTTCTTTTCGGTTTAAAAATAGCCGTCACATTCTCTTTAAGTTTGAATGTTGTTTTAGTTTTTGTGTACCTGCCAAGACACTTAGAAAAAATCAGGAAATTTTATCTTTAATTCATTTTTTAAAAAATTTTCCACGCTGATTGAATTAACCCTGATACTAAAGGAGAACAAATTAATTGGTTAGTTGAAAAGGTTGAATGACTGAGTCCAATCCATACGGAACAGTTTCTGGGTTCGTTTCCTAACGGATTCTTTTAATTTTATAGTTTTGCCAATAAATGTCATATTTGTGTAAAATTCCCCTTCAAAATTTAGTTTATTTCTTGTAATGCCATAATCAATTCTTTTCGTCGTTAATAAAGTTGATCTGCCAATTTTTTCACAAATTTGTTTATCTATCAATCTCAGATCGGTGTCCAATTGGAACTTAATATTTTTATTGTTCATCTATAAATTTACAAACTTTTTTCATTTTTATTTCATTTTTTTCCATTGTAGTTGAGTTAACAGTATTTTTTATTTTTAAAGCTCTTTTAACTTTTGCGTTTCCAGCAATTCGTATTCTTAAGTCCTTTTATGTCACAATTAAATCATTCTTTCTTTCTAAATGGATATTCCTTGTAATAATGAATCAGTACACAGCCATAACAAAGATTTATTTTGAGGAGGCACGATGTAGTAATGGATAGCGGCTTGGATTGAGGAATCGGAGAGCCGAGTTCAAATTCCAGTCGAGTCCATTACATTCACTTACTTGCTAATACCCTTGGGAAAGGTGTGAATCCTCTTCTTCTCCCTCCAGCTATGGGTAAATAGCAGGACAGACTGGGTTCTATAGTCTTGGATGGCAACTGATCTAGGAGAAGGACAACTCTGAATCCAAACCCGGAGTGGAGCCCCCAAGACGGATGGACGGCACTTGTTGCTACCTTCCGGCAACTCCTGTAGCCGCGCTGGTACCAAACTGTATTGGTTTATCCTCTCCTTTGGACTCTGCTAGCAAGGCCGAGAGTGGGGGAACTAGACGTCCGGGCAGCCCTAGTTCTCCATATATCCCGCCTAGGCTCGTAGCACACCGAGCTACTCTATTGTCTCCCGAGACGGACGGATGCCGACGGCGATTTTGAGGGCAAACTTTTCTTTATGTAATCTTTGTTTAACTGCGTGAAGGTTTGACACGTCGCGTTCTTCTGCCCTTGCCGTATCGTGTCGAAGATTTTCTGTTTGTTCGCATTCTTCTGCGACCATTTGCACACTGATTTTGTTCTAATTTAGACCAAATTCTGGTTCTAATATCAACATCTTCTGGAGCCGTCAGTCCTTGTACAAATATCAAGAACTTTTAATTTAAACATTTCACGCTCTTTATTGACAATCCCAGCAAAAGTCGAATAATCCTCTCCACTTTTTTGTAAGGTTAAATTACTGCCATCTTGTGTTGAATAGAAAACTTTTCTCCAATGTTTTTTTTTTTCAGAATGAAGAAAAAAAGATTTCTGGGAAATGGTATTGTCCTTAGGGACACATGGCACAGTGGATAAAGGCGTTAGTTAGATCCAGTGATAGGACCCAAAGATTGTGAGTTCAACACCTGATTAAGGCGGTGGAGAACTTGGAGAGGGGAATTAACAGGAGATAACTGACATCCATTAAACATGGCACGTGGAACTAGAACAGTCTACCCCAGTGAGCGAAATAAAGTGTTCAGTACGACATTCCAACCATCTGAAGAAGGCCGGAGCGTACAACGGCCGAAACGTTGTAATAAATATGGCGACAAAGATGAGGACATTAATCTGAATAATGTAAATAGTGTAAAATTCTTGTTTTTAACACGTCCATCTAATATGCAGACCTGAACTTAATCCGAGGTTGAGTCGTCGCCAACAATTTCCTGATATATGAATAAATGTCTTTAAACTGGAATCACCGGAAAGTGCTCGTATTACACGCGAAATTTTCGTTTTCAAATGTCGGTACCTGATGAAGATTTTAAAACTCTAATCTCTCATCGCCAAATGTTGTATCATAAATAAGAAAGGTTGGCACAAATATAGAAAATAAGAAGTAGTTTATTGCGAAGAATAATATGGTACACAGTTGAGAACACAGACGAATGTAATAAAGAGTTAATCGTTAACACCTCGGTACTTACCCGAGACCTCCCCACAAGGCGGGATGTGGTACAAGGCCAGTTTTTAATGTGAGGCTTTCCCTGGCAAAAATTCATACACGGGGCAGCTGTCTACTTCACAGGGCGAGACTCTGGCTTTTTGGCGGGAGAGGTCGAGTAGCAAACACTAATCTTTCACTGGTTATA